>SJYC01109688.1:0-33916 GCA_006408675.1 Madoqua kirkii
TATATTATTCTAGTGGCTTCTGACATTTCTCCCAAACATATTGCTATTTATTTTTAGAAACTGTAATATCAACTTCAGGTATTGCTATTTTAAAAACCAAAATACATATTTTGGGGGGTATAATACGAAAGCAGTTCATTCATCACTCTTGGTTGTCTTTATCTCTTTCCTATCTACTCACCCATTCCCATTCTCTCCCTTTCACCCAAACTCCTTAGCCTATTTACCACACAGCTTAGGAAACTCCCGAGACTCACCCACCTCTACCCATGTCATGGGCCACTTATAGGGTGAGTCTTAACCTGAGGGAAAGAACTTCCATAATGAAGAATCTCTCCTAGGGAAAAGAAAGGATTTAAACTCCATTTAGGAAATGTTTTCCAAGCTGGCCAAGAAAAAGTCAAAACTTCGGCAATTTTATATTACTGAACAGAGACAGGTGTTCTGAAAGCACCAGTCAGAGGAGTTAAATATGACAAGAAGGTACTAAAGTTCAATCCAATCAGCTACCATCACCACATAGCAATTATAACGGTGCCTCAGACAAAGAGATCAAAGTCGAAGAAAGCAGCAAAGTCCAGGAGCAGCTGATGATTTATATTACAATGGGTTTTAAAATATAATTTTTAAAATACAAAATACATTAAAAATCTGAGTTCATTGATTTCAATTTTTAAAAGCTTTGAATAAATCCTAAAAATATACCATTAATAATACCAGTATTACAAACAAATAATTTGCCCAGTATTACAATCACTATCTATTGCAGCTTTTGTGCCTTGACACAGTTACTTTGTTTTCAACACGTATTCCCCCTCCTCCTCTGACTATGTCTTAAAAGTCATGGCTTTTGTTGCCTCTCTTTGTCTTTCCCACCCTCACTTGTCTATGTGTACCTCTGGTTGTTCACTCTCTGCTTCTGATTCTCTTATACCTTTGCTTGTTATCTGGAATGTCTTCTTTCACCTGCTTCATTACTTTTATTTTTGTACAAGTATTTCCTTCATGAAATCTTTTTTTACTACACACAAATATAAATTTCTCTCTGCTCTTTAAATGGGGGATTCCTAGAAAAACTTCCATAACAAAGCTTCCCAAAGTGTGTTCCATGGAACACTAATCACATGAGATGGCTAGAAAAGAAAGGAATGCCATGGTCAAATAAGTTTAGAAAATACTGAACAGACTATCCGCCACCTCTCCTGGGAATTTATGAAGCATTTTATTCAAGTCCAGCAGCATGAAACAGGTTTATCTTTAATTTCACAGTACCTAAGCTTTGACATGGAGAAGGCAATGGCACCCCACTCCAGTACTCTTGCCTGGAAAATCCCATGGATGGAGGAGCCTGGTGGGCTGCAGTCCGTGGGGTCGCAAAGAGTCGGACACGACCAAGCGACTTCACTTTCACTTTTCACTTTCATGCACTGAAGAAAATAGCAACCCACTCCAGTGTTCTTGCCTGGAGAATCCCAGGGATGGGGGAACCTGGTGGGCTGCCGTCTATGGGGTCCCACAGAGTTGGACATGACTGACGTGACTTAGCAGCAGCAGCAAGCTTTGACAGTGACACCCTAAACATCACCATTTTCTGGGGAAATGCTGCTGCCCAAAGTCAAATCCATACAGTATTTGTTATTCATCGCTATGTTTTATTTTCTCAGTATCTTATCCATACTTCTCAGTTTATACATATGTACATAGTAATCTTATACAATTGTCATGGCAATCTGAGGATAAGAATAAGAGGCTAGAAATGAATTCTCATCCTAGTTTACATTAAACATAGTATATATGTGTAAGGATGCCCTAAAAGCAGATTTCAAAAGCTCTTCACTTTTTTATTGTCAAGTTTTTAAAGACTTTAAAAACAAAGTGACACTGACCTTCCAAAATGTGTTTTGAAATGAAATTTTCTTTTACAAAACCTTTAATTTAAAAATGTACATGAAAATGATTAACATTTGGTCTTATTATTCCAACTTCAATTTTTAGAAACCCTTTGTTTTTAACAGGTCATTTTAAAAAATCCAGCAACACTAAAGATACTGCTGTCTCTATGAAATTCCCTCTGGAGGTGCATTTTCGTATTAGCACAATAGTTATAAAAAACATACGAAAGATTCTTAAATTCTATGAACTTCTAGAACTGCAAGATGCTGTTATATGAATAGGCACTTCAAATACTCAAAACAGGTAAACAGTTTCCAAATTAGTGCATTTTCCAGGTATTCTCTAGTATTAACAAAAGAAGGACCAAAAATTCCATGTTCATTTCTTTGGACTATTAACCTTAAAATTTCACCTACGGTATGCAGGATTAACTGGAAAAATTTACAGCTTAAGCAGACAGGCCTGCATGAAATATGGTGTAATAAAAATAAATACCATAAACAGACTCAGTCTCAGAGAATGAACTTATGGTTGCTAGGGGGGAAGAATGGGGGGAAGGGATTGGGGAATTTGGGATCAACAAGTATGCACTGCTATATTTAAAATGAATAACCAGATGAACCTAGAGCCTATTATACAGAGTGAACTAAGTCAGAAAGAGAATATCGCATATTAACACATATATATGAAATCTAGAATAGAGTGGCACTGAAATATATATATTACCATATTTAAAACAGACAGCTAGTGGGAAGTTGCTGTATAACACAGGGACCTCAGCCTGGTGCTGTGATGACCTAGAGGGGTGGAGGAAGGAGACTCAAGAGGGAAGGAATATATGTATACTTAAAGAACACAGTAAAGCAATTATCCTTCAACTAAAAATAAAGAAAAAATATATAAAACCAAAAATTTAAAAAGTAGGAAAAAATGGATAACCCACAAAGCTACTACATAGCACATGAAACTTTGCTCAATGTTATGTGGCAGCCTGGATGAGAGCAAATTTGGGGGATGAATATGTATAACTAAGTCCCTTTGCTGTCCACCTGAAACTACCACAAAACTGTTAATCAGCTATACTCCAATATAAAATAAAGTTTAAAAAAAAAAACTACATAACATAATTGTTTTAAAACAACAGTGGGCATTTCCCTGGTGGTCCAGTGGTTAAGACTGCCCTCTCAAAAAAGGGAGCATGAATTCAATCCCTGGTCAAAGAACTAAGATCCTGCAAGAATACTAGAGTGGGTTGCCAAGCCCTCCTCCAGGGGGTCTTCCCAACCTAGGAGCTGAACCAGTCTCTTTTGTCTCCTGCATTGGCAGGCGGATTCTTTACCACTGAGCCACTGGGGGCTTCCAAGAGAAGACATCTCAGGAAATAAACAAATAAGGCAGAATCTTATAATGAGAAAAGGTACACAAAGAAAATAAAATACAGTGATACATTAAAGAGAATGACAGGGAGGAGCAAAAGGGGTAGTAGGCACTAGCTCTTTGGCTAGGATGATAGGGAACAGCCTCGAAGGAGATGACATTTGAGTTAAGACTTGAAAGACATGGACTTCAAGGCCAATTTTTCATATAAAGTTGTAATTTATAAAATGGTAGTGATAATATAATTGATAGTGTATTTTACAACTTTATTTGGCAAGATAAAAGTCAGCAAACTTAAGATCTGACAAATTAAAAAATAGTAATGCTTATGAAATAACATCTGGAACCTGTAGGTTTCCAGAAACAAGGAGTTAAGATGAGAGACAATGGATGTTTACCTTGTAGAAATTGATAAAGGCCATTTTACAATATAAACCAGTGACCTCTCAAACCTTTTGGTTTCTGGATTCCTTTTCACTCCTAAAAACTGATCATTTTTATTTCTGTGGGTTGTGCATGCTCAGTCGTGTTCCCGTCTTTGCAGCTCCATGGACTGTAGTTGCTAGGCTTCTCTGCCCATGGAATTTTCCAGGCAAGAATACTGGAATGGGCTGCCATTTCCTACTCTAGGGGATCTGCCCAGACCAGAGAGCAAACCCACATCTCTGTGTCTCCTGCATTGGCAAGTGGATTCTTTACCCCTAGCACCACCTGGGAAGCTTATGTGGGTTAGATGTATCTATTTACTGTATAATAAATTAAAACTAAGAAATTCAAAATATCAGCTCATTAAAAACAATGATAAACCATTCAGTTAATAAATTAGATATACTCTATTAAAAGACAAAAAATTTAGTGAGGACCGCAGCACTGTTTTACATTCTTGAAAATCTAATGTTTGGCTGAACAGAAGACAGGTAGGCTCTCATATCTGCTTCTATATTCAATTTATTGCTGGACACAAGTTAATGGATTTTTTTCACCTCTGCAGCTCAGTGCAATCATCACAGTAGTAGGCACAGGTTCCCCCCTCACTGGGGGTGACACCCATGCCCTTTCTCTGCCTTGCTTCTATCTTAGCAGACCATTTCTCTATGTGCTCTCCCACTTGTTGTTACGCTATGTCTATAATAATAAATTTTATGCTTGCGAAAAAAAAAAAATTCAACAGGCACAGAAATCACAGAAACAGAGAACAGAGTGGTGGTTGCCAGGAGCCAGAGAGTAGGGCAATGGGTAGATGATGGCTGAAAGGTACAGATTTACAATTATATAAGTTCTGGGCATCTACTGTAAAGTGGGGACTGCAGTTAACAATGTGGCCTTATATACTCACAAGTTGCTAAGAGATAACATTGTAAATGTTCTCCTAAAAACAGGAGGGTAATGATATGAGGTGATGAAGGTGTTCAACAACCTTACTATGGTAACCATTTTGCAATATACATACACGTATCAAATCATCACAACCTATTATTGACAAGCTGGGAGAAAAACGGGCACAGGGGCTACTGTCTTATATTCTATATACTACACTATACAATACTACAAAGTATCAGTAAACTTTGAAAGAAGTGGGAAGCGGCCTAACACAAAGGCAGAGTGTAGGCTCTGGAGTTAAGACTATTTAGATCTGCATTCTGGCTCTACTCTTCACTAGCTGTGAACCTTGAACAATTCATTTTACCTCACTGAGCCTTCAAGTGCTTCAATTATATCATCTATAATATTTTATTATTTTGCCCCTCACCAGCATAACTAATTTTACATATATATCACTAGTAGACTTACTAAGTAATAAATTATATAATACTTAACTCATGAATTGTTATGAGATCACATGCTAAGAACTCAGTTAACATTGGCTATTTATTACTAAATCTATTGGTGACAATGTTTGTGAAGTAACTGTCCTAATGATTAGAAATTTAATAAGGAACACTGTTAAATAATAACAAAGTATCTGTAAGCAATTCGGTCTTTGAATCCACTGTATGTCTTTTCTTTCTCCCACTTGCTGTTACCTTCTGCCTTCAAAACACAAACTAGCTTATGCTTAGCCACCCTGAAAAGAAGCATCTTCCTTTTCTTATGCTAGAAAAATGTGCTGACAATTTCCTCAAAATAATTAACTGACATATCTAAGCCTCATTTCCCAAAAATTTTAAGTGGGGATAACTCCTATCTTCGAGAGCTGATGTTAGGATTACAGGTAACATATATACATATGACCCCCAGAAAGGGTGCTCAGTGAATGACACTTTCACTCCAACCAAAACATGATACCTCTTCTAAACTGGAACAGCATATACAAACTCATGTTACCATACTTCCCAGAACCAGCTATTTTTGTTCAATTCTTATCTTAGTTACAAAACTTTAAGTTCCTTGTAATTCCATCTCTTTCTGCAACCTAACAAAGTTTTATATAGAGTAAACATCCGGTATTTCTAAATTCATTTTCTGAATTCTGTATCCTTAGACACAGGAATACACACAATAAAAGAGATTTTAATAACTCAAGTAATACTGACTGCCTCTTGGACAGAGATCATAATTTTAAAATAATGATCCAGCTACTTTAAAACTATCACGGTGATAAAGGGAACACAAAAACAGAACAGGACCCATTTGGGTCTTTTAATTAAAAATGAAGTTATAAAACCTAACATTAAACAAATTTTTTCTCTTCTAACTGAAATTTTCACTAACAATACTGAATCTGCTTTCTCTCTCTTTCTCTCTCCCTCTGTCCCTCAGTGAGTACCAAAGAACAACAGAGTGAAAGTAAGTGAAACTAATCACTAGTGGGTGAAGGAAGAGCGATCAGGGAAGCAACCAAAATTTAAAACCAGCATTCTAAACATTTTCTTTCAACAAACAGCCTCTAATTCAATGTTTCTTATAGAACAAAAACAATGAGGTATTTTTTAAAACTATATCTTAGTCTGAAAGATACTTTAACGTTCTAAAGTACAAATGGAACTGTTGCCTTTTTCCAAACAGTAACTAGATTCTACTACTCTCTCCACAAGATGTGCCTTTCTCCATTGTTCTATAATTAAAATCTGTGGGTGCAGGGGAATCAAAAGCAGTACAAAGTACAAACTCCTTTCTGTTTCCTTGACAAACGGAGGAACAGCTTAGTCAAGGTGGTTTGTGCAAGTGTTAAGTTTTGGGGTAATTTTTACTAGGGTCTCTTGAAATCCTTCTACACATTAAAAACCTCATGTTAAACAAACAAACAAACAAAACTCCACAACTCTTATGTATTCTCAGTTCTCAGTTGAAAATTTAAAGCAACGAACTCAAAATATACCCTTAGGATTTCTTGAAGTACTGCTATAAAACACTAAACATGGGAAAAGTGGGGCAGAAAAGAGAGAGAAAAGATGGTAACTGAAGGACAAAAGCTTAGGAGAAAAAGAACTTTGGATGCAACTATTATTTATTAGTTTATGAAAGGCAGGAAGCCAAATAACTAAAATAAAATCAGTAAGTCTTCACTCTAAAAAATTACACACACACATACACTCAACCACTTCTCTACCAACAAAACTGTAATTTTGGGGGTGGCCTGTTTAAGGAAATGTTAGTATTAGTAATTTTCCACCGGACATGAAAATTTCCAATGGAATTTCAAGGTATTTCCATACCACAAATCATCTGAAGTATTTCAATAGTGTTTCACACTCTGAGTTATGGAAGTATTTATTTGCTACATAATTTTAACATATTAGCTTACTATAGGATGCATAACAAAATTCTGTTTTACATACTGTTTTAAATCTACCTAGGGTCATGTATATAATACTACCCTTCAGCATTTGAGAGACAAAGCAGGTAAATGAAGACTGCAACAACTTCTTGTAAAGTCTCTTAATACACACAAAAAGGCTCATTTAGTACACACCATTATAACAACTAGGTGTACAATTAAGGTAGTTCATGTTTTGAAACACTGTCTGAAAACATGGAAATGATCTACATCTCTATGAAAGGAGGGCAGGAGAAGGAAGAAAAGGTGACCAAGGTATCCAAAGGGCAGGGAGAAGACTGATTATGCAATAACTTTACAATTGGGAATTACAACAGACCTAATGCCTAACTGATCCACAAGTGCTGTTAAACCCAAGCCAAGAGTAGAAACATGAAAAAGATCAAAATAGATGTATTACTTCTTTGGGGAGCTGAAAGTTAGTTTACCCTGAACTTCAAAAAGAATCCAAGCCAATAACACAAAACACCAACTAAGTAGAAAGAGATAGCTAAAGCACTGGAATGCCCCAGGGCCTTCTCTCTGGACCTCTTCTCTATCTATACTCACTACCCTAACTTGCTACAGTGACTTCTCTATCTACACTTACTTCTAGTACATCTCTTCCAGGCTGTCTCTAAAGACAATTTACAGACTCAACAGACACCCTGTGGTGACTGTCACACAACTTTGTGAATACACTGAAATAAGTGAATGAATTGTACACTTTAAATGAGTGAAGTCTGTCAATAAATGTTAATTCTTTCTAGTCACTCAAGGAAAAAAAAACAACACTCATTCTTGATTATTATCCTCTGTTGCTGCTGCTGCTGCTAAGTCGCTTCAATCGTGTCCGACTCTATTCGACCCCATAGACAGCAACCCACCATGCTCCCCAGTTCCTGGGATCCTCCAGGCAAGAACACTGGAGTGCTATTTCCTTCTCCAATGCATGAAAGTGAAGTCGCTCAGTTGTAACCTCATGGACTGCAGCCCAACAGGCTCCTCCTGTTACCACACATTTAATTCATTTAGAACTCTGAGTGGATCTATTCTCAAAACAAATCTAGAATTAAACTACTTTTTATTTCTTTCAAAACCTGGTCCAAAACCCACCAATATTTTATCCCAGGACTACTACCACAGCCACCTACTGGCATCCCTGTTTCTGCAGCAATTAGAATGATCTTTTAAAAACAGAAATCAGTTCACATCACTCCTTTGCTCTAACAGTTCCCTATCTTGTTAAAATAAAAGCCTAAGGATGCCTATAAAATTGTGATCTGCACCTCCTGTCATATTACCCACCAAAATCTGAGTTCATCTGATAATCCGCTCTTTCTCTACTCCTTTCCAGTCACAAAAGCTTTCCTGCTGTTCCTTAAACTCACCAGGCACACACTAACCTCAAGATCTTTGTGTTTTTGTTCTCCCTTCACACTCATATCAATATTGTTTATAGTGCCTCATCTTCCTGTTCAAATGTCACATTCTCAGTGACATTCTTCCCTTACACCTAATTTAAATTTCTGTAGAATGTTCAAACTACCACACAACTGTACTCATCTCACACACTAGTAAAGTAATGCTTAAAATTCTCCAAGCCAGGCTTCAACCATAGCCATGAACTTACAGATGCTCAAGGTGGATTTAGAAAAGGCAGAGGAACCAGAGATGAAATTGCCAACATCCGTTGGATCATCAAGAAAGCAACAGAGTTCCAGGAAAACACTTACTTCTGCTTTACTGACTATGCCAAAGCCTCTGACTGTGTGGATCACAACAAACTGTGGAAAATTCTGAAAGAGATGGGAATACCAGACCACCTTATCTGCCTCCTCAGAAATCTGTATGCAGGTCAGGAAGCAACAGTTAGAACTGGACATGGACCAACAGACTGGTTCCAAATAGGAAAAGGAGTACATCCAGGCTGTATACTGTCACCCTGATTATATAACTTACATGCAGAGTGAAAGTGAAAAGTGAAATTGGTCAGTCATGTCTGACTCTGCAACCCCATGGACTGTAGCTTACCAGGCTTCTCTGTCCATGGGACTTTCCCAGCAAGAGTACTGGAGTGGGTTGCCGTTTCCTTCTCCAGGGAATCTTCCCAACCCAGGAAAGAGTAAATCATGCAAAATACTGGGTTGATGAAGCACAAGCTGGAATCAAGACTGTCGGGAGAAATATCAATAACCTCAGATATGCAGATGACATCACCCTTATGGCAGAAACTAAAGAGCCTCTAGACGAAAGTGAAAGAGGACAGTGACAAAGCTGGCTTAAAACTCAACCTTCAGAAAACTGAGACTATGGCATCCAGTCCCACCACTTCAGGGCAAATAGACGGGAAAATAATGGAAACAGTGACAGACTTTTTTGGGGGGAGGAGGGGCCTCCAAAATCACTGCAGATGGTGACTGCAGCCATGAAATTAAAAGAGCTTGCTCCTTGGAAGAAAAGCTATGACCAACCTAGACAGCACATTAAAAAGCAGAGACATCATTTTGCCAACAAAGGTCCATCTAGTCAAAGCTGTATTTTTTCCAGTGGTCATGTATGGATATGAGAGTTGGACTACGAAGAAAGCTGATCACAGAAGAATTGATTGTTTTTAAACTGTGGTGTTGGAGAAGACTCTTCAGTCCATGGGGTTGCAAAGAATCGGACACAACTGAGGGACTAAACTGCACTGAACACTCTGTATTCCCTTTCCCGGCTTTATATTTCTCTACAGCACTCCTAGTATTTTTTAACTTCCAATGTACTTAACATTGTTTGTCTGCTGCCTGTCTCTCCTTTCAAGAGTACAAGCTCTGAGAGGGCAAACATTTTTCTCCATTTTGTTCACCTGCTACTCCCCAGTGCCTGGCACAGCAGGTATCCAATAAGGCACTGTTAAAAGCACTGAAAGTAAGGATTTATAAGCAGAATTCACCTTGAAACTTTCAGAATCTGTACCAAGTCCGCTTACATTTGTACACATGTGATATGTGATTAAAAAATCATATGCCTAAAGCAGTATTGTTATACTCTATATGCCTGACCAACATACCTGTTTCAAAGGATAAATTACAAGGAAAGTAAACAGTTAAAGGAACAGCTACATTTCAGATACCAGAGCCACAGAAAATAGTTCCAGATCCTCAGATTTACGGAATAGCAAATAAGATTACAGACTTCACTCTCCACTGACCAGTGGAGCTACCAGTGTGGTACCCTAAACTTTCTACCACCAAAAACTCCTATTATTTAATCTAAAAGCACCTAACATTTATAGATTTCTGTCAAGTAGACAACTTTAATACCTAACGTTCAGTTTTGTTGCCCACTTTTTTAAAAATTATAAATGACTATCAGAACTTCAAATCTATACAAGATAATCACTTTTCCCACAGAAAGCAAAAATAAAAACAAACCCCACAAAGCTTCAAAATTTGGACATTTTAGTTAATTTGGCCTAACAATGAATAAACAGGTTATCAAAGGTTTTCTGCATTGTAGAAAATATAAGGAAGACTAGTACAGTGGCTATGAGTGTGAGTGTACACTCTAAATCAAGAATGCCTGGGCTGAATCCTGGATCCATCATTTATTAGCTCTCTAACCTTGGGCAAGCTACTCAACCTCTCAGTGCCTCTGTTTTCCCATCTGTAAAATGGGAATCATAATAATATGTACTTCAAAGAATTATGATGACTGAATGAATTAATGTAAAATGCTTGGAGCAATACCTGGCACATAATAAGCACTTGATAAAAGTAAGCTAGAAAACTACCATCTTCATGGTTCACCCAAGGATTTGAGAAACCATTGCCATACACCAAAACTAGTAATTTCACTTTGCAAATTCTCTGCAACAAATTAATCCTGTATGAAGGAAAAAGGTTTTCTCAGTCCATGTTTATATGACAGTTTCTGTTGTGGACAAAATACCAGATTGTACTGAGATTTGTTTCAAATGGGAGGGGAAGGAAGTAAAGGGGATAGGAGAAAAAAGATCAGCCCTTAAAAGGATAACTACTGAAGTGGGGTGATCAGTGGGGGGGAGACGTCATTACTTTTCTAATTTTGTTCACATTTAAAGTCTGTTATCAAAAACAGCTAAAAGGAAATCTTAACAGTTTTTTCTGTTCTACAAATGATTCTAATCTCCTATATCCCCCTTTTCTTCAAAAACTCATTTAAATTCTCATACACCTTCTAAAATAGGGCAACCCATTCAATGGTTGGAAGTAAAACATCGTGGAGATATCATGAACACAACATATTCTATTTTTTCCTACTACTCCTTTAGAGAACGTGCTAATTCACTACAGAAAGGCTGGCTCAAATTATCTACCCCGACTAGGTAAACAGTTTTCAGCACCATTCCCAAAACAGTAATTATTTCGAACAGTCAGGACCTTAAGATTAACTGCATCATCGCTGTCATCATCATAAATAATCTAAACATATTTCTATATGCTAGGACCTATACTAAAATACATGCATTATCTTCTTAAATCTAGACAACAAGCCTATGAAAGAGAATTCTCTCTACTCACAAATCAGAAATTGGGGCTCACAACCTAAGCACTATGCATAGAATCACCTCAGTTATTTATTAACTGATGGAATTACGATTTGAACCTATATTTTGTCTGTATTTTTCTACTTTTCCATATTAATTTCCATTTTACAATAAAAATGGGAGGGATGAATGAAATATAGAAACGACAATAGTCATACTAAACATCAAGCCTATTCAAGAGCCACATTTTGAAACTGTAAACAATCATATTTATTATTTCTTTTACTAAATTATAAATGCAGCCTTCTGTTAAAGAGAAATTAAAACCATTCAAGTTCTTGATTAACTATTTCAAAAAATTACATTGGCAAATATCTACTGATTACTTATTGTGTGCCAAACACTGTTCTAGTTGCTTGGGATACAGCAGCAAAGAAAACATAGCCCTGGTGAAATAACACAGACAGCAAACATACAATAAATAAATAACGTAATTTCATAATATGAAAAATAAAGTGATATGATAGAATTCAACTGAAACCACTTAAAATAAGATCATTATGGAAGACCTTTCTGAGAAAGTAATATCTGAGCTTAGATCTAAAATGATGAGAAGACAGCAATGGAAGAAGCCTGAGAAGTAGTAGGCAGGGCAGATAGTGTAAGAATGTGTAGACCTTTTTACCTGTAGTAAAAAGAAGTTTAACTCTTAAGGCTGTTGGCAATGGAATTTCACTGGAGGGTTTTAAAGCACAGAAATGACATGGGTTCATGATATAGAAAGATCACTTATGGAAAATGATAGCAGTGAAAGGGTCAAACAAATTAAAACAAGCCTGTGTAAAATTGGTAAAACTCCTTTCAAGAGTACAAGCTCTGAGAGGGCAAACATTTTTCTCCATTTTGTTCACCTGCTACTCCCCAGTGCCTGGCACAGCAGGTATCCAATAAGGCACTGTTAAAAGCACTGAAAGTAAGGATTTATAAGCAGAATTCACCTTGAAACTTTCAGAATCTGTACCAAGTCCGCTTACATTTGTACACATGTGATATGTGATTAAAAAATCATATGCCTAAAGCAGTATTGTTATACTCTATATGCCTGACCAACATACCTGTTTCAAAGGATAAATTACAAGGAAAGTAAACAGTTAAAGGAACAGCTACATTTCAGATACCAGAGCCACAGAAAATAGTTCCAGATCCTCAGATTTACGGAATAGCAAATAAGATTACAGACTTCACTCTCCACTGACCAGTGGAGCTACCAGTGTGGTACCCTAAACTTTCTACCACCAAAAACTCCTATTATTTAATCTAAAAGCACCTAACATTTATAGATTTCTGTCAAGTAGACAACTTTAATACCTAACGTTCAGTTTTGTTGCCCACTTTTTTAAAAATTATAAATGACTATCAGAACTTCAAATCTATACAAGATAATCACTTTTCCCACAGAAAGCAAAAAAAAAACAAACCCCACAAAGCTTCAAAATTTGGACATTTTAGTTAATTTGGCCTAACAATGAATAAACAGGTTATCAAAGGTTTTCTGCATTGTAGAAAATATAAGGAAGACTAGTACAGTGGCTATGAGTGTGAGTGTACACTCTAAATCAAGAATGCCTGGGCTGAATCCTGGATCCATCATTTATTAGCTCTCTAACCTTGGGCAAGCTACTCAACCTCTCAGTGCCTCTGTTTTCCCATCTGTAAAATGGGAATCATAATAATATGTACTTCAAAGAATTATGATGACTGAATGAATTAATGTAAAATGCTTGGAGCAATACCTGGCACATAATAAGCACTTGATAAAAGTAAGCTAGAAAACTACCATCTTCATGGTTCACCCAAGGATTTGAGAAACCATTGCCATACACCAAAACTAGTAATTTCACTTTGCAAATTCTCTGCAACAAATTAATCCTGTATGAAGGAAAAAGGTTTTCTCAGTCCATGTTTATATGACAGTTTCTGTTGTGGACAAAATACCAGATTGTACTGAGATTTGTTTCAAATGGGAGGGGAAGGAAGTAAAGGGGATAGGAGAAAAAAGATCAGCCCTTAAAAGGATAACTACTGAAGTGGGGTGATCAGTGGGGGGGAGACGTCATTACTTTTCTAATTTTGTTCACATTTAAAGTCTGTTATCAAAAACAGCTAAAAGGAAATCTTAACAGTTTTTTCTGTTCTACAAATGATTCTAATCTCCTATATCCCCCTTTTCTTCAAAAACTCATTTAAATTCTCATACACCTTCTAAAATAGGGCAACCCATTCAATGGTTGGAAGTAAAACATCGTGGAGATATCATGAACACAACATATTCTATTTTTTCCTACTACTCCTTTAGAGAACGTGCTAATTCACTACAGAAAGGCTGGCTCAAATTATCTACCCCGACTAGGTAAACAGTTTTCAGCACCATTCCCAAAACAGTAATTATTTCGAACAGTCAGGACCTTAAGATTAACTGCATCATCGCTGCATCATCATAAATAATCTGAACATATTTCTATATGCTAGGACCTATACTAAAATACATGCATTATCTTCTTAAATCTAGACAACAAGCCTATGAAAGAGAATTCTCTCTACTCACAAATCAGAAATTGGGGCTCACAACCTAAGCACTATGCATAGAATCACCTCAGTTATTTATTAACTGATGGAATTACGATTTGAACCTATATTTTGTCTGTATTTTTCTACTTTTCCATATTAATTTCCATTTTACAATAAAAATGGGAGGGATGAATGAAATATAGAAACGACAATAGTCATACTAAACATCAAGCCTATTCAAGAGCCACATTTTGAAACTGTAAACAATCATATTTATTATTTCTTTTACTAAATTATAAATGCAGCCTTCTGTTAAAGAGAAATTAAAACCATTCAAGTTCTTGATTAACTATTTCAAAAAATTACATTGGCAAATATCTACTGATTACTTATTGTGTGCCAAACACTGTTCTAGTTGCTTGGGATACAGCAGCAAAGAAAACATAGCCCTGGTGAAATAACACAGACAGCAAACATACAATAAATAAATAACGTAATTTCATAATATGAAAAATAAAGTGATATGATAGAATTCAACTGAAACCACTTAAAATAAGATCATTATGGAAGACCTTTCTGAGAAAGTAATATCTGAGCTTAGATCTAAAATGATGAGAAGACAGCAATGGAAGAAGCCTGAGAAGTAGTAGGCAGGGCAGATAGTGTAAGAATGTGTAGACCTTTTTACCTGTAGTAAAAAGAAGTTTAACTCTTAAGGCTGTTGGCAATGGAATTTCACTGGAGGGTTTTAAAGCACAGAAATGACATGGGTTCATGATATAGAAAGATCACTTATGGAAAATGATAGCAGTGAAAGGGTCAAACAAATTAAAACAAGCCTGTGTAAAATTGGTAAAACCCATCAGGGAGTGTGTCTTCAGGAAGACTACTTGCCTTCTCTAATAAATCATTCTCTTTATTTCTATTTATTTATTTATTTATTTGCCATACCGCATGGCTTTCAGGATCTCAGTTCCCCAACTGAGGACTGAACCTGAGTCATGGCAGAGAAAGCCCAGAATCCTAACCACGAGGCCACCAAGAACTCCCAAAATTATTTCCTCTAAAGTGAACTAAAGTCTCTTAACATACATTATGAAATAAAAGATAACATGAAAATATCTCATGAAGAGTCATACACTTACTTAAATTCATGCTGAGGTCTAAATATAAATTACTAAAGAACAGATGCCAAAAGAAAGACAAGCAAAAGTGGCATCAGGAAAATGGACAGAAAGGCTGTGAATCCAAAGACATCAATCCATTGCACAAATCTGCCTAAAGTTGATTTAGAAACCAAACTCCAAAATATAACACTACTCTCCAGAATATTTCTCTCAAAAGGTTTTATTTACAATAAGACAGGTGACATTCACTAATGTAAACACAAAACAACTACAAATTACCCTTAACCATTTTAGAAAGTGAAGCCCATTTCACCAGGGGAAAAAAAATCAGGTTTATAGAAAGCAAAAGCATTTAGCGACACAAACTATATACAATGCACTTCAAACGAAGTACTGTCTTCCTAGAGCAACCATTCTTTTTCATTCTTAAAATACCAGCAAGGGAAATAAGCTCAGGTACAATGTAAAAAGGTGAGACAGAAAAATTCTGGCTCCAGTGTATCTCATCATTGCTGACTAGAAAAAACATACTGTACTTGTCATATGCAATCCCACAGGCAGGAATAGAGACCAACTTATCCTTGCAAATGAGGTAACCAAATAGTTAAAGCACCACAGCCCAAAGGTAGGAAAACGTTTTAAAACAGAAAGAAAAATATGTTTAAGAAGAATATGTCCTCAAGCACTGCTTGCTACCACTGGTAGACCAAATACATTAAAGAAAAAGCATGAAAACATTATTCTACAAAATTAAATGTGACCCCTGTCATCTGATATGGTGGAATCAAATCCCAACTCCACCATAAGCTTAGCAGCTTCTTAATATTTCTGAGCCTTAGTTTTCCCATAGGTAAATCAATGATTAAAAAATCTACTTAGGGTTAATTTAAGGTAGAATGAGATACTAGATATACTGTAAATGACAAAAGGCCTGGGCATGATACTTATCATGTCAGTCTTTGATAGTGAGGAGTAAAGAAGGTAACTTTGATCTGCTATTGGTAAATACAGGTAATCTCACAAAACGTCTCTCCCAACAATAACTATACACAAATAGTTTGAAGTTTTGAGGTCTGTGATTTTGCAAGTTTTATCCATCCGTTCCCTAAAAAACTAAACACATATCAAAACACTACAGAGAGAGTAGCAAAAGTGGAATAATTGGATGATGGGTTTCACTGGTGACAGCCATAGACTAGAAGTAACAACAAACATAAAATTCAGAGACACACAGGGATTTAGGGTCAACCGTCTCTTCTGTGTAGGAAGCAACAATGACTTCTCCACACTTCCTTCGTCCTAAAGATTTGAAATCTGCAAACAATCCACGCTTCCTGACAATTTAATAGACTTCTTTTCCGAAGTAAAGAAGCAAAGTGAAATAAATTCAGCTAAGTAGACAAAAAAGCAATTAAGTCGGGGTGAGGGGGGGAGTAGCATATATTCAAAAACCACACTTTTGATTCCCTGTTTTGGTTACCTAAGAAACCAATTCCTATTCTTTAAAAACGTTATCTGAACTGACTGAAAAGTAGACGGATATGTTTTCCATTTTAAAGTATTAGTGGCAATACGGACTACGGTTGTTTCTGGTGAGTATCAAGAAGCCTGTATTTTACTGCAGCAAACACAGGTCGAGGAAAACCTCTCAGGTGGTCGGTCGCCTGAGCTCTATGTGGCGCTCACGTTACCTCTTCTTCTAGGTAAGGTTCTTCTTACTACACATCACAAGTTTTAGGTCAATGGAAAATAGAATTGTTCAACACATTCCCGCGAAGTAGGTGCATTTACTACTGCTTACACCGTAGCAGTACAAGAAATCATTAACACATCAAGGCCTTTAGAAATAAACGGACGCGACAATTTTTGTGAACGTTCAGTAAATACAACACCACCTCACAAGGCCCTGAAATAACATATAAATCTCTACAGAATTGGGCTCAACGGCCCAAGGTCACGCCAAGTCAGGGGCTATAAAAAAGAAATTATGAACGTCTTGCAGTTCAGACAATCCTGGCTAGAAATAAGTCTGGGTTTGGCAACACTTGGGTTGAAGCTCTAATTTGAAACAACCCCAACCGAATGCAGCGACTCGAAAGGGAAACCCTAAACGTTTCGAGCAGTATTTCCTTCCATTCCCCAGTCTTCCCTTCCCTGGCCACCCCCAACACTCACATCTCCGGAGCCACTTCATCCAATGGTAGACGATAGTAGTGTGGTGTTTCTTGTTCTCTATACACCAAGACGACAAGCCTTGAATAGATTCCATGGTGTTAGTTACCGACTGGAATTTTCGATCCAACGAGGACTCCAGAGCCCCTGCCGAAGAGGCCGACGAGGAGGAGGCCTTACTGCCGCCTCCGCCGCCGCCGGCCGCCATCTTCCCGGTTTGCACAAGCGCTGCTGCTCCTCTGGCGGCCGCGGCGGCGACGGCGACGGCGGCGGGAGCGGGCAAAACAATCACTGCGAGTGCGTGAAAGCCGCAGGTGGGGAGGGAGGCCAGGGGGTGGGGACGGTGCACGCGCTAGTCTCTTCTGGAGGTAGGACGGGAGGACCAGGTGCTGGGCACGCTGGCGGCTCGTACACGCTGCAAAGAGGGGCGCTGCGGGTTTCGAAGGTTTATCAGAATTGTTCAAGGGATTGTGTTTAAACCAGTCAGCAATCACGAAGAATTACGCAGAAAACAGCTCCTGCAAAGCCTTTCTAAACGTCTGGCCCGGAAATTAAATGGTTTTATACTCTTCGGCTCTCAACGTATAAGGCCCTTCCCCAACACTCCTGTAAGAGTGGGCGTTAATATCTTAAAGTAAATACTACCCGACTGCCCCTTCAGTTGCAGAAATCTTTCTCCTTTAGGTCCTCTGGCACAGAAAAGCCCAAGGCTACCTAGTCAGGAATTTTTTTGCAACGCAATAGCAGCAAAGGGACAGCAACAGTATCGCGCACGCGCTGACTGGGCCCGCCCCCCTGCTTCCTTCTCAACCTAGAAAGCAGAGGGAGGCGTGATGGCGGGGCAATCTGGCCAATCAAGGGAGAAGACGAAGAAGCGCGCGCAGAAGCCCACAAGCCCCAAGGGCTAAGGAGGCGCTTCGATGAGTTGTGCGCCTGCGCGACAGGCTAGCGTGTAGCGGGTTGGGAGGAAAAACGGGGAGGGAAGGGCGAGGGAGTTGGTCGGACTAAAGAGAGATTGGGGGGAGGGGCTTCACCGCTCCACCCCGCGTTTTGCTTCCTAGCGAAGTGACTCTCTTGGAGCTGTCCAGCTCACACCACAGGACCGAGAAACTCCCACCGTTCAGCAGCCACTTATTTTCTGGCACTTGCAGCTGCCGCTGCCGGCGCCGCTGATAACTCCTCGGGACACTGACGCGCGACAAAGTAGACGGCAGCCATCTTGCCGTGCCTCAGAGGGTGCGCATGCGCCAGCTCCCACAAGCCATTCACTACGCAGACTCCCAGACCAAACAATTTTTTACACTCCCCTTGGACGATAAGGGAGGGAAAGGCGAGGGAGTTGGTCCGACTAAAGAGAGGTTGGGGGGAGGGGCTTCACCGCTCCAACCCCGCGTTTTGCTTCCTAGCGAGGTGTCTCTCTTGGAGCTGTCCAGCTCACAGCACAGGACTGAGAAACTCCCACCGTTCAGCGGCCACTTATTTTCTGGCACTTGCAGCTGCCGCTGCCAGCGCGGCTGCTAACTCCTCGGGACACTGACGCGCGACAAAGTAGATAGCAGCCATCTTGCGGTGCCTCAGAAGGTGCGCATGCGCCAGCTCCGGAAAGCCATTCACTACGCAGACTCCCAGACCAAACAATTTTTTACACTCCCCTTGGACGATACCATTCACAGCTCCTTGACTTTTTGGAATATAGGAAGAGGAAGTAAATGACGTGAAACGAAATTTTTCCCTGTAGAATTTTTGAGACAAGGAAACAACAAAAGGCAAGATGTGATTCACCTTCGCCAATTACGATACAGTCTCGCAATTGCATAATACATTATAGTTTACAAAACCCTTAGAAATCTATTATATTGATTAGAACCTAAATTAACCAGGCCATACCATCTGCCTATGTAAAACTTATGGATAGATTTGGAGGCTTCTGTGTTCCATGAGAGGTCGGTCATGTCGCAATGAAAAGCCCCAGAAAAGTGTCGTGGGCAGTCCCAGCGGTTGGCCAACGCCCAAACAGGAACCGGGAGCGGACCAAACTTCCGGGAACTAACCCCATGGCCCGGCACAATCAAGTGCCGCCAGGGAGCCCTTGGACATCAACCGCCGCTACAGCCCGCGCTTCCTACCTTATATGGGAGAACCTGGCTTGAACGCCAGCCCTGACTATAAAACCCCATCCTCACCCCTCATACCTCGCAGACTGCCTTCTCTTGCTCGCTCACCCCTGGGAGTTCTGCCCAAGAGCGACCGCCCAGTAAAGGTTTCCATTGACGGTCCTGAGAGGTGGCTCTTTCTTCCTGCGGCGTTTCTAACATCTGGTGCCCAACGTGGGGCTCGAGGTTAGGGTCCCCGGCACTCACCGTTGAGGCCCCCTCGGGCTCCACTGCAGCAGTAGCCCCTGACCCAGGCGGCTGACCAACCTCCCCGGACGGCAGACTATGGGGTAAGTCCCTTCGGCTTTGGGACCTGCCATCCCAGGTGACCACTTCCTAGGGCCCCATAATCTGTGCAAATTTACTGGGCCCTCCCTCGGCAGTTTCTTGCCTGCCCCCGGTTCTCAGCTCGTGAGGGAGACGTCCCAAGTGGCTGAGTAAACCTGCGGCTTAAGCCTTCCCCGGTCCCCAGCTTGTGA
The DNA here is from genome assembly GCA_006408675.1 of Madoqua kirkii. NCBI lineage: Eukaryota > Metazoa > Chordata > Mammalia > Artiodactyla > Bovidae > Madoqua > Madoqua kirkii. The sequence goes on from SJYC01109688.1 coordinate 20,040, forward strand.
GGGAGATGTCCCAAGCGGCTGAACGGACCCCGGCCTCCTCCAAGGTCCCAAACAGGCCCCCTGACATGCCCAGAGATGTTCGGACGGCAGGGGTCGCCTCCACGTGGTCGCCATGGGATTGATGGCTTCCAAACTGGAGTCCAACTGGTCCACTCCCCTAGAATGTCTGTTGGCTAACCTATAAACCTTACAGCTAACAGGCTACATTCGCCCCAAGCAGCTCACTTTTTGTGCTCACAGGCCTGGCCACAATATCCTCTAGATAACGGCTCTCACTGGCCAGCCACAGGGACATTAGACTTTGACGTCCTCCGTGATTTAGCTAGTTACTGCCGGAGAACGGGAAAATGGTCTGAGATCCCCTATGTTCAGGCCTTTTGGACGTTGCGCTCTCGCCCCAAACCTGTGCACCACGTGCGCTCCCAGCCAGATCCTGCTCACGATGGCTCCCCCAGTTCCACCTTCCCAGACCCTCCCGCCCTTAACCCTATCCTGTACCCTCCCCTTCCCCCCGTTACTTCCTCTCCCTCTCTGGTTAGCTCCCACACTCGCTCCCACAGCAACCCTCCAGAGGCCTCTCCTCCCCTTCCCCTGGCCTCGTTATTCCCTCTGCGACAGGTGGCCGGAGCTGAGGGTCTAACCCAAGTCCATGTCCCCTTCTCTCTCCAAGACTTAGCACAGATTGAGACCAAGCTGGGATCCTTCTCCTCCAACCCCACTCAGTACATTAAGCAGTTCACTGGTCTGACCTGCGTCTACGCCTTAACATGGCAGGACATATATGTCATCCTGGGGTCTACCACCACCCCCAAAGAGAGGCAGGCCATTTGGACGGCAGCCAAGGCTCAGGCCGACCAACGACACTATGCCAACTCCTCCCCCGAGTGTCCCCCGGGAGCTCAGGCGGTTCCTGACACCGATCCTGATTGGAACTACCAGGAAGGGGGTGGCAGCCAGCGGCGGGTACACTATATGATAGAGTGTATCCTCGATGGGATGGAAGTGTCCTCTCATAAAGTTGTAAACCTCCTCAAACTGGATAAGGTGACTCGGGCCCGACGAAAACCCAGCCATGTTCCTTAATCGGCTGACTGAAGCCCTCGTTCAATACACCAGGCTGTCCCCTGAGTCCCCCACTGGGGTGGCCACCTTGGCCAATCCGCACCTGACATCCGGAAGAAGCTGGCCAAGGCCAAGAACGGCCCTCAGACCCCTATTCGAGACCTGGTAAAAATGGCCTTTAAGGTTTACAACGCCCGTGAGGAAACTGCTGAGGCCAGCCCAAAGGCAAGGCTCAAGCAAAAGGCCGAATTTCAGGTGAGCCTCCTAAATCAACAAACCCAGGCCTTGGTAGTGGCCCTGCGGCCAGCAGCGGGCTTGGGGCCCCAAAACCCCCCTCCGAGGGCCTGCTTCACGTGTGGCCAAGAAGGGCACTGGGCTAAGATGTGTCCTAATCCGCGCCCTCCCTCTAAGCCGTGTCCAAGATGCAAACAATGAGGACACTGGGCTAGTGATTGTCCCCAGGCCTCCAGGGGCCGGGGACCAGAGTGCCCTAGGGAGACCTCCTGCCCTCCTCCGGCCTTGGAGCTGCTGAGCTTCGACGATGACTGATGCCGCTCAGACTCGGGGACCCCGATAACCCAAGCCGAGCCCAGGATAACGCTCCAGGTAGCGGGTAAGTCCATCAATTTTCTGGTTGATACAGGGGCTACCTATTCGGTCCTTCCCTCTTTCGGGGAACCTGGTAAAAATGGCCTTTAAGGTTTACAATGCCCGTGAGGAAACTGCTGAGGCCAGCTGAAAGGCAAGGCTCAAGCAAAAGGCTGAATTTCAGGCTAGCCTCCTATATCAACAAACCCAGGCCTTGGTAGCAGCCCTGCGGCCGGCAGCGGGCTCGAGGCCCCAAAACCCTCCTCCAGGGGCCTGCTTCAAGTGTGGCCAAGAAGGGCACGGGGCTAAGATGTGTCCCAATCCACGGCCTCCCTCCAAGCCATGTCCAAGATGCAAACAACGAGGACACTGGGCTAGTGATTGTCCCCAGGCCTCTTGGGCCCTGACCTCTAGGGGCTGGGGACCAGAATGCTCTAGGGAGACCTCCTGCCCTCCTCCGGCCTTGGAGCTGCTGAGCTTCCATGATGACTGACGCCGCCCAGACTTGGGGACCCCTATAACCCAAGCTGAGCCCAGGGTAATGCTCCAGGTAGCGGATAAGTCCATCAATTTTCTGGTTGATACGGGGGCTACCTATTCAGTCCTTCCCTCTTTCAGGGGCGCTCTACGTCCTTCCCAGGTTTCGGTTATGGGAATTGATGGCCAACCCTCACGCTCACTCCAAACCCAACCACTGTCCTGTCAACTAGACTCCTGCCTGTTTGCCCACTCCTTTTTAGTCATCCCCTCCTGCCCTACTCCTCTCTTGGGAAGAAATATACTTGCTAAGCTGAAGGCCACTCTTCACTTGACTCCAGGATTAGCTCCCACGTCAGGGGCCTTCCTAATGCTACTTGCTGACCCTCCAGCCTCTTCCATTAATCCTGAGGTCTGGGATACCCGAGTCTCGGTGGTGGCTCGGCACCACCCTCCAGTCCTCATCCAGCTAAGGGACCCCACCTGTTTCCCAGCCCGGCCCCAGTTTCCCTTGTCTACCCATAACCTCAGGGGGCTAAAACCCATCATCGACCGCCTCATGGGGCAGGGCCTCCTGATCCCCACGACTTCCCCCTGTAACACGCCTATCCTTCCTGTTCAGAAGGCCTCGGGAGACTACCGACTAGTGCAGGATCTCCGCCTGATCAACGCAGCGGTGGTCCCTGCCCATCCACTTGTCCCTAACCCTTACACCCTCCTTTCTTCCATACCTCCTAAAACCTCTCATTTCACCATTATTGACCTCAAAGATACCTTTTTTACCAACCCACTCCACCCCGACTGCCAATTCCTGTTTGCTTTCACCTGAACTGACCCCGACACCAAGCTGACCACACAACTCACATGGACTGTACTCCCTCAGGGGTTCAGAGACAGTCCCCACTACTTCGGGCAGGCCCTGTCCCAGGACCTGGCCAGATGTTCACTTTGCCCTAGCACCCTCCTCCAATACGTAGACGACCTGCTCCTTTGCAGCCCCTCTGAAGAAACCTCCCAACAACATACTGCAACTCTCCTTAATTTCCTTGGTTCTCAGGGCTACAGAGCCTCGCAATCCAAGGCTCAACTAACTCATACCTCTGTTGTTTATCTAGGCCTCCAAATCACTCCCACCACTAAGGCCCTGACAGCAGACCAGTGTAGCCTCCTCAGGTCTATCTGCCCTCCGGCCAACGGAGACCAGATATTGTCCTTCTTAGGACTGACGGGATTCTTCCGACACTGGGTCCCAAATTACGCCACCCTGGCCAAACCCCTATATGCCGCCGCTAAAGAGACTCCCACAGGACTGCTGTCTTCCCCCACCGAAGTGACTCAAGACTTTCACGCTTTACGCTCAACCCTACTGGCTGCACCCCCTCTCTTTCTCCCAAATCCCAACTATCCGCACCATCTATATACTGGTGAAAAGGGAGGGATAGCCTTTGGAGCCTTAATGCAACCAATTGGCTCCGAACTGCTACCTATTGCTTACATATCCAAACAATTTGACCCCACAGCCAGGGGATGGTTCCCCTGCCTGCGGGCACTAGCAGTGGCGACAACATTGTACGCTGATGCTAAAAAGCTGATTCATGGCCAACCCCTGACCATCTTCTCACCTCATTGTCTTGGCGACCTTTTAGCCTCTAAATTTCTCTCTGACCTCAGTGAGTCTAGGCTCCAGCAGTTTCACCTGGTATTTCTGGACAATCCGCAGGTCTCTGTGGGTCGTTCTCCACAATTAAACCAGCTTTCCTCATTACCCTCCTCCCCCTCTCCTCAAAATCCCCAGCCCACTCATGCTTAGAGGTCCTTGAGTCCCTTATGCAACCACCCCACAACCTGTTCTCTAAACCTCTACCAAATCCAGAGCTAACTTTGTTCGTTGATGGGAGCTCAAAGCGAGACCCCAATGGGAACCGAAGGGTGGCTTATACTGTGGTAACCACCCAGGAAGTCCTGGAGGCTCAGCCCTTGCTGCCCGGGACTTCTCAGAAGGCCAAACTAACAGCCCTAACTAGAGCCTTACACCTAGCAAAAGGAAAAAGGGCCAATATTTACACAGATTCCAAATACGCCTTCTTGATTGCCCACTCCCATGTGGCAATCTGGAAAGAACGAGGTTTCCTAACCACTAAAGGGTTTCCCATCTGTAACGCCCCCCACATCACTCAATTGCGAGAAGCCATATCCCTGCCCAAGGAAGTTGCCATCATACACTGCAAGGGACACCAAAATACCCATGACACTGTCGCTCTGGGTAATAATATGGCAGACCAAGTGGCTCGACAAATTACCTTACAACAAGCTCCTAGCCCTTGTTGACTTTGAGACCCACCCTCAACCCAGATTATTCCAGCGATGAAGCCGGAGCCCTGCTGGCACAGGACGGGGCTCAGAGGCACCTGTCGGGATGGATACTACTCCATAATAAACTGGTGCTTCCTGAGCACCAGGCTAAGGCCATAATATCCCAAATCTACAATACCCTCCACATCGGACCAAGGGCTCTCTTTTCCTTTCTCAGCCCTGTCTTTTCTACCCTACATCTCAGACAGACCATATATGCTTTCCACCACTCCTGCCTAACATGTGCTTCCACCTCTCCTCAAGGAGGACTCCAACCTCCACAGGAGACTCATCAGCTAAGGGGACATGTGCCCGGGCAGGATTGGCAGATAGACTTTACCCACATGCCCAGACATTGAACCCATCGCTATCTGCTGGTCTTGGTGGACACTTTTTTAGGATGGGTCGAGGCCTTCCCCACTGCCCAAGAGATGGCAGCAGCGGTGGCAGAGGTCTTGATGACCCATCTCATTCCCAGATTTGGGTTGCCGGCCTCTCTCCAGCCTGACAATGGGCCTGCATTCATCTCACAGATCTCCCAACAGGTGGCTGCGGCTGTGGGCATCGCCTGGCATCTCCACATCCCCTATCAGCTCCAATCATCAGGCAAGGTAGAGCGGGTGAATGGCATCATCAAGACGTACTTGACTAAGCTTGCTGTCCTGGGTTGACCTCCTTCCTCTGGCGCTCACTCGTATTCGCACCACACCACACTCAAAAACAGGTTTGACCCCTTTTGAACTGCTCTACGGCAGGCAGACTCACCTCCCGGAGGGAGACGCTCCCCCACTCACTGGGTACCTCCTCCTCTTCTCCCTCCTATGATCCTTGCTGAGGGAACACGCAGACCAAGTCTTGCCGCAACCGGCGGACAACGAGGGGCCAACTCAGCCTCTAGCCCTGGGAGATCAGGTACTGCTAAAAGCCCTAAGTCCCCGCCCACGACAGCCTCGCTGGATGGGACCCCATACTGTAATCCTCACCATCCCTACGGCAGCCAAACTTCTGGGACATGAGCCCTGGTACCACCTGACCCAGCTCAAATGGAAACAGAGGAGGCCCCAGCCCAAACCGCCCCCCAAGATTACTCCTACCGCTCTACCCTCATGGGGCCGACCAGATTAACCATTATCCGAACCCCTCTTTCACCGGTCTCAGAGTAATTGAGGCACCACCTCCCGCCAGGGGCAAACACGTTCCAATCCCATTCGCACCTCGACTGTCACTGGCCTTCACTTACCTAGCCATTTGCTCCTTACTCCTGGGGTGCTGTTCCCTTGGGGCACCTTGACCTGGCTACCAATCCCAAAATGACCAAAACGGCATCTCCCTTACCCTCCCTCATCCTCTCCCTCATACTCCTGGGGCATGCCTGGGGAGGATTTGACGATCCTGTCAAAGCTAGAGAAATAATAGCTAGACAGATGGGAAAGCCATGTGACTGCACCAGAGGCACCCTTCCTCAGTACCCCGAAGGCCATGTCAGACCCATCCAAACAGTTAACTGTGGGAACAAGATGGCTTATAACTTTGTGGGACAAGGATACATACCCCTAGAACAAGGCTTGTGGTTCGCTTACATAGGGAGGGCCAACACATGGCAATGCATAGAGGCCGTTCCAGTCCCAGAACCCCAACCCCCTGGACAACTTAAAAATTGCTCTTGTAAGGAGTTCCTAGATACCCTACACTCAACATGCTATCTAAAAGAACAGGCTTTGCAGTGTCTGGGACTGAATGGCAACCCTTGGTGGATGGCCACCAAGGCTGCCCACTTCCAGGGTCAAGGAGGTGAAAAGCATTGGTTTCCCCCTTGTGGGGGCAAGAGGGGAGAACCTGTGTGTTGGCGGCTGATGGCCCCCATAGGGATATCAGATGGAGGGGGAGTCCAAGATATGGCCCACAGGGAGCAAGTCCACCAAAAGATCCAGACAATCATAGACCGAATGTTCCCAAAAGTCCAGTATCACCCACTAGCCCTCCTGGAGAGGCAAGGACCTCTCCAAGTGGACCCACAAACTGCTGACACTATACAACTTACCTGGAAAATTCTAAATCATTCGAACCCCCAGCTGGCTCAGGATTGCTGGACATGCATGGCCCTGGGTACACCCCGCTCCCTGGCCATCCTGGCCAATTATTCCCTGACAAACGTCTCAGCTGATGATCCATCTACGTGCAGGGTGATACTGCTTTTGAGGGTGCAACCGGTGGGACCTGCAACCGGGGGAAACTGTTTGATGGGCCTTATAGCCGACAATGAGATGGTCCTAGATGTGGGGATCCAGGAATATGCCAACTGCTCAAATGTCGAGTATACCAATGTCTCGATATGTGCCCCCCCTCCCCTAGTCCTGGTCTGCGGAGGAAATTTGGCAAACACTTTCCTCCCCACCAATTGGATGGGGACATGTGTTGTCACAACCCTCCTACCAGATATAGACCTCATATCAGGGAAAGACCCCGTCCCCATACCCAGCCTAGACCATATAGCTGGGAGACAAAAATGGGCCATCCAGATGATCCCCCTATTGGTGGGACTGGGCATATCCTCAGGCGTGATCATGGGAGCCATGGTATAGGCATGTCTCAACACACATATGTCAAGCTCTCCCAACAGATGATCTCTGATATACAGCACATGGCTGACACCATGCTGGAGCTCCAGAGCCAAATTGACTCCCTGGCAGAAGTGATCCTCCAGAACTGACGAGGCCTGGATCTGTTAACTGCCAAGGAAGGAGGGATCTGCCTATTCCTGCAAGAGCGATGCTGCTTTTATGCCAATCGATCAGGGATTGTGCAGACCAAAATTAAAGAGCTACAGGAGGATCTAGAAAAAAGGCGGAAGCAATTCCAGGACAACCCACTGTGGACCAGCCTCAATGGCCTGCTTCCGTATCTGTTACCTCTAATGGGCCCCCTATTGCTTTTAGTCCTAGGTTTGACTGTGGGGCCTTGTCTGTTTCAGATGGTGGTCAGATGCCTGCAGGAAATGGCGCAAGCAACAACGGGCAAGATCCTGATGATGCGGCTTACACCCGCCTGAACCAGGAGGATGCGACTGAGGTCCCCTAAATGACCCTCACCCCGATTCCCACGACGCCCTTACTCAATCCCGGCCACACCCTACCCCTTGTCACCCCTGTTCAGCAGGAAGTAGCCAGAGAGAACCGGTGCCCCTTGTCTTTTATCAAAAAGGCCGGGATGAGAGGTCGAGCATGGTCGAGCATGTTCGGGTATGTCGCGACGAAAAGCACCAGAAAGTGTCATGGAAGGTCCCAGCGGTTGGCCACCGCCCAAACAGGAACCGGGAGCGGACCAAACTTCCGGGAACCAACCCCATGGCCTGGCCCAATCAAGTGCCAACACGGAGCCCTTGGACACCAATCGTCCCTACAGCCGGCGCTTTCTACCTTATATGGGAGAACCTGGCTTGAAAGCCAGCCCTGACTATAAAACCCCATCCCCATCCCTCATACCTTGCAGACTCTCTTCCCTTGCTCGCTCGCCCCCAGGAGTTCTGCCCGAGAGCTACCGCCCAATAAAGATTTACATCGACGGTCCTTAGAGGTGACTCTTTCTGCCTGCAGCATTTCTAACACTATCTCCAGAGCCTGTTCAAACTCATGTCCATGCATCAATTATGCCATCCAATTATCACATTAATATATGACATTTTTTCTTTTTCTGACATATTTCCACTCTGTATTACAGACTCTAGGTTCATCTACCTCACTACAAATGACTCAATTTAATTCCTTTTTATGGCTAATAGTCCATATTATGTATGTGCCACATCTTTATCCATTCCTCTATAGATGGACATCTAAATTGCTTCTATGTCCTAGTTATTATAAATAGTGCTACAATGAACATTGGGATTTGTATGTCTTTTTGAATTATGGTTTTGGCAACCTACTCCAGTGTTCTTGCCTGGAGAATCCCAGGGACAGTGGAGCCTGGTGGGTGCGGTCTATGGGGTCCCACAGAGTCAGACACGACAGAAGCGACTTAGCAGCAGCAGCAGCAGCATGTATGCACAGTGATGGGACTGCTGGGTCATATGGTAGTTGTGTCCCCAGTGGTTCAGTGGTAAATAATCTGCCTGCAATGCCAGAGATGTGGGTTTGATCCCTGGGTTGGGGAGATCCCCTGGAGGAAGGCATGGCAACCCACCCTAGTAGTCCTGCCTGGAGAGTCCGATGGACATAGGAGCCTGGTGAGATAGAATCCACTGAGTCTCAAAGAGTCAGACATGACTGTCCTAAGCGCGCATGCACATGGTAGTTCTATTTTTAGAAAATAGGCTCCAGTGGCAGAGAGGTAGTGAAAATGTAAGGGCATTCATTATCTTCGAAGGTAGGAAAGATGGAGAAAGAAGATTCAGGATAGTCAAATGAAAATCGCTCAAATCATACTTTGCTGGAAAGAGTGACATGAACCAGTTGTGGGTATTTTAAGATTTGGCTCTTAGAACCAATTTAATGTGAAAGGCAATATGGGCCTTCTCTACTTTCTCAATCAGGGAAAATATAAGTTGAAAACTGAGTCTGAGAAGTGTGCCAAAAATTCACATTTTCTTTATTTTTTACAGATGAAGAAGAAAAAAAATACATAAAGCATACTAATTTGGGGTATACATCTAAACTAGTTTCAAAAGTTAAAAGTTGGGAAAAAATTGTAAATTGATTAAAACATTTTGGCTTTGCTTTTAGTATTCTAGTTAATTGGGTTTTCTATTTGAACCTGGGTTAAGAAAAAGGAGATCTCAACTGTTTTCAGCAAAAATATTTAATGCAAATCTACTTTTGTGCCTAAATGGAGAATACTGAACATAATTGAACTTGTTTTAATAATAGATAACTCTGCTAAAAACCCTGAGGGTTATTGTTCTCAGCATAAGTCATTAATTCTCACTCCCCTATATATGCAGAATAGAGTATTATCCATGTTTCCTGGCTCTAGGGAACTATTAAAAGAATCAATTCTTTATTGTGCTGCTTTGTCATCAATTCTACTCAATTTGAAAGTTAAACAGAAATTGGTTTAAGTTTTTACTTTCAGTGTGAGATTTTATAACATTATGCTCCTACAGTCAGAAATTTATTTCTTAAATTATTCAGTTTTAATAATGTTAGAAAAACCAACGCAGCAAGCACACTATATAATCTTCCCAATTATCCACAATCTCTGCCTACAATATTCCATAAGGTTCTGAGCTCTTGTATTTTAAAAGGGTCCAAACATGAACATGAGATCTGATCAGATTTTAAACTCTAGGTCTTTATGTGAGTGTGTGTGTTAGTTGCTCAGTCCTGTCCAACTCTTTGTGACCCCGTGGACTCAGCCTGCCAGGTTCTCTGCTCCATGGAATTCTCCAGGCAAGAAAACTGGAGTGGGCTGCCATTTCCTTCTCCACTAGGTCTTTATACTAAACCTTTAAAAACTATACAATATTAATAAAATTGTATAGAATCAATAAAATTTAAATTTCAAATCCTTAAGTCTGTCTACATGTATTTTTAACATGAATATGCTGTTACATATTGATTAAATCATAAGTGATCTGTTAGAATATAGGTTAATAAGTAACAATTGCAAAGTTTATTGCTGTTAATAATAGTATTACCAGCAACAGCAAAAACAGTAGTTAATATTCAAAGAATAGCTATCGTGTACCAAGCACTGTGCCCAATGCTCCTTGTATTTTACACTTTAATCCTCCCTAAATTTTTTATTGCCCAAAGTCACATACCATCTAAGGAGCCAAACTAAGCCTTCAACCTCAGAGTCACATATTAAATCAAATAGTTCAGTCACACAGTAGTAACTCTCTGACCCAAAGGGGCAGTTTTTTGTTGTATCTAAAAGAGCAATAGCATTTTGTGTTGCCTGGAGAAATACAATGCAAAGACTGAAGTTGAAAAAACATGCCATTTTTAATCTTCTGTTCTGACAGACTACTAAGATTCAAGATTCAGTTCTTCAGAGAAGAATGAGTAGTTTGCTGGTAAAAAAAGGTGAGCAGCACTCCCTACAAAAGAAAACTTTCCTTTTACTATTACTTCCTATAGTAACACCTGCAGGACAGACAGGCTAAGACTCAGATCCCAAGACCCACACAGGGCCTATACTCAGGGGTATTTCAAAGTGAAGGGTGCAAGAAGGACCCAAATATTCTCTTGCCATGTTCTCATACCATGGAGAAGAAATAATAGAGATTCCCTTTCTCTGGGAGTAATGAAAAGTTATTCTATTTAAAATCTTGCATAAATATATGACTGAGGTAAGTACACTGAAAAAGTCAAAAGGTGTAAGTGTGAAAACTCCACCATCATTTCTGTCTCAATGATTTCTAACTTCCATCTGCAACACCATCAACGGCAGACCTTAGGGATCACAAACTGCATATACTATTTTCCATGCATATTCATACAAAGCAAGAACAATGAATTGTTTCTAAGACTGCAAACATCACAAATTATTAATTTTTAATGTTTATGATCAAATTCTTCAGTGGAAAGAGCACATTTTTGGTATGATTTTCCATCTATAGAAGATGAGAGAAGAAAAAATTATGAATTGATTTTGTTTGTCATTTTCCCCTGGGAGACAAAAACTGCTTACAATATTCATCAAGCTGAATACATAATTTTCAGCAAGTAGGAACTTACTACAGAAAAAAAAGATTAAAAAAATATTGGAGGCGTGCATAATCCAAAATTTGAGGAGGTTTAGATATACCTGATGACATTTTAATCATGTTTTTTGGTAAACATACCCCCATACAATTGTTTTTTTCTTTCTTTCTTGTTTAGTTTTAGTCACCGAATCTTAGAGGAGTTAGTTGATAACTACAATGATTAAGGTCTAAGAGTCAGCCAAAGTAGAAACCAGTCTCGTGAGTCCAGCTATCTAATCTGGAATGAGGAAGACTAATAATCTCACAAAATGCCTTCCACGCTACTTTTTCTCTCCTATGCACATGTTCCTCTTAACTTAGGCTGGCTCTGATGAGGGGCTATTCTGAAAAGTATATAGAGTACCTTGTCTACTTATAGTTAGTTGAAATTAGTAGTGGAATAAATCGCTTCCTCTGGTCATGTACGCAATTTGTTCCTATTGCATTCAGTCCACTTAGAATTTGTAGATCCATGCTTTAAAATAAAAGTACTTTAAGCAATTAGTCACAGAGCACTTTATTGATCTGATCTGTGACATTCAGCCAGGATTGTAGGAGCAGTATGATCTCTAAACCACAATGGCTAATATAACAATTACTTTAAGATGGATGTTTGTGTTAGCTGCTTCAGTTCAGTTCAGTTCAATTCAATTCAGTCTCTCAGTCGTGTCTAACTCTTTGCGACCCCACGAATCACGCAGCACGCCAGGCCTCCGTGTCTATCACCAACTCCCGGAGTTCACTCAGACTCACATCCATTGAGTCAGTGATACCATCCAGCCATTTCATCCTCTATTGTCCCCTTCTCTTCCTGCCCCCAATCCCTCCCAGCATCAGAGTCTTTTCCAATGAGTCAACTCTTCGCATGAAGTGGCCAAAGTACTGAAGTTTCAGCTTTAGCATCATTCCTTCCAAAGAAATTCCAGGGTTTATCTCCTTCAGAATGGACTGGTTGGATCTCCTTGCAGTCCAAGGGACTCTCAAGAGTCTTCTCCAACACCACAGTTCAAAAGCATCAATTCTTCAGCGCTCAGCCTTCTTCACAGTCCAGCTCTCACATACATACATGACTACTGGAAAAACCATAGCCTTGACTAGACAGACCTTAGTCGGCAAAGTAATATCTCTGCTTTTGAATATGCTATCTAGGTTGGTCATAACTTTTCTTCCAAGGAGTAAGCGTCTTCTAATTTCATGGTTGCAGTCACCATCTACAGTGATTTTGGAGCCCCCCAAAATAAAGTCTGACACTGTTTCCACTGTTTCCCCGTCTATTTGCCATGAAGTGATGGGACCAGATGCCATGATCTTTGTTTTCTGAATGTTGTCTTTAAGCCAACTTTTTCACTCTCTTCTTTCACTTTCATCAAGAGGCTTTTTAGTTCCTCTTCACTTTCTGCCATAGGGGTGGTGTCATCTGCATATCTGAGGTTATTGATATTTCTCCCAGCAATCTTGATTCCAGCTTGTGCTTCTTCCAGCCCAGCATTTCTCATGATGTACTCTGCATATAAGTTAAATAAGCAGGGTGACAATAGACAGCCTTGACATGTTAGCTAGTTAGATGTGTCCAACTCCTTGCGATCCCATCAACTGTAGCCCATTAGTTACTTCTGTCCATGGAATTTCCCAATCTAGGATATTGGAATGGGTTGCCATTCCCTTCTCCAGGAGGTCTTCTGGACCCAGGGATTGAACCCAGGTCTTCTGCATTGCTGGTAGATTCTTTACCATCTGAGCTATCAGGGAAGTCCAAGGAAATGTTCAGTTTTTTTGTTTTGTTTTGTTTTGTTTTGTTTTGTTTTAAGGAAAAATTGTTCTTTATTTCCAGTCCCTTGGAAATATATCCAAACCCAAGTTGAACCCAGGTCTTCTGCACTGAAGGCAGAGTCTTTACTGTCTGAGCCACTAGAGAGGTTTCAAGATGGAGGTGAACTTATTTTAAATTGTTACTATTGTTCAGTCACTAAGCTGTGTCGACTCTGCCATCCCATGGACTACAGCACACCAGGCTTCCCTGTTCTTCACTATCACATGGAATTTATAGATACTCTCTTATCTCTACATTGAAGAAAACACCAAAACCATTACCTTATTTTTGTTGAAAGTTTTTATTTGATGAGATTTATATTTCTTATGGATGACTCTGTGTTTTCTGTAACCAGCAGCTGTATACACACTTAGTCCAGATAGAAGGGTGATATGGGGACACAGAACACTTCTGAAAGAATTCCATGTCCAGAGTAATGAGATATTTTTATTGTGTGGGTTCTTGTGCTGAATTTCTCTCTTCAACTTTCGCAAAAGTTTCCTGATACAAATCACAAGTAGTCCAACTCTTCAAAGGTCACTCACGATAACTTATGTTGCTGCAAAATGAGCCTAGATTGGGTTTTGAAGATGATATGGAAATAAAATTTGAGCATCAGATTCTTAAAGATTTTCACAATTTTCCCTAGAAGGCTTATGTATTAAACCTCACCTGAAGAGATTTATTGGCTCATTTTTCTTTTGCCCTACACTTTTCATAATTTCTTCAGAGAAATTAAATCTATCTGCCTCTTGAGAAACCTATATGCAGGTCAGGAAGCAACAGTTAGAACTGGACATGGAACAACAGACTGGTTCCAAATAGGAAAAGGAGTACATCAAGGCTGCATATTGTCACCCTGCTTATTTAACTTCTATGCAGAGTACATCAGCTGGAAGAAAC
>SJYC01109690.1:0-12804 GCA_006408675.1 Madoqua kirkii
TTTGTTTAAATTTTCAAGCAATTATATAAGAGCTATCTTAGGAAACTTTCCTTTTGAGAAAAATCTATGAGTTTTTCTAAAATAAATGATTTTAAGTAAACGTGTTTGACTATAATGCTATTATATATTCAATATATTTTAAATAAATTATGTTAAAAGTAAGAAAGCATCCAACTTCTCAGTAACTCATATGATGATTTTCTAATTATAGAGGGAGGTTGCAGGTATAGGGATGGGATTTTTAAAAAATGTCCTGATAATAGTAGAAAATTAAAGTTTTTATAAGGATTTAATGAAGTTGAAAATAATAAACAAGCCACAATCACACTAGAGACTTTTGAGCATGCTTAAAGAACTGTAGATACTTTAGGCCAATTGTCAGGCTTTTGTTTTGTCCAATGGGTTAAATCCAAGAGGCCAGAACTACATTGCTCTGTGCAACTAGGGGTTTTAGAGGCAGAGAGAAGAAAGCGAAGAGGAGAACTCTTAAGTCAAAAGAAATGAAAGATTAGCAGTTTTGGACAGAGAACAGAGGTGAGTGGTGACAAATGATGATTTAAAATTTTGCTTTAAAGCATAATGTTAAGACAATAAAACTTCCAATGTACTTGGAACTGAGTTAATGAGTGGAGGAGCTGAGGTCTTGAGTAAAGGACTCAGTAAAATTCTGAGCACAAATTCTGATTACACTTGCTGGAAGAGAGTAGGACCTGAAAGGGAGAACTGTCTCAAAGAGCTGTTCCCTACGTAATGCCCCTACTCTTTAGACCCCTCTGCACTCCATAATCTCTGCTCAACCATGCAGCATCCAGCCCTGCACAAACTTCCCCATCACCACCTTCTCCATTCCCAAAACATCTACTGTCACACTTCTTACCCCAGAGTTTTCAGAGGCAACAAAACTCCGTGAACTCTTACACTTATTTATTGCAGTTTATTGCAAAGTAGAATTACAGCAAGGGATGGGTACTGGGTGTCTGCAAATAAAAGTATAGACATTGAACAATGGGAGAAGTTCAGGGGGAATATCCTCACATTTACTTTTTCCTTTTGCAATTTATCTGTGGAATTTAGATAAGAAAAGTATGGTACCACATAGTGGATAACATCATTTCACTTATATGAACTTACCAGTAAAATGAGACTTTACTAGAAATGTCAATTCACCTCTACTCGATAGTAACAGAGTGCTTACACAGCCCTGAGCAGTAACCACTGAAGAACCAAAACGTAACATCACATGAGTTCTGCTCTCAAAAAAACCTACAGGTATTTGTTTGCAACTTAGTGGGCCTTTGTAAATATTTCAGAATGACCTCATCAGCAACTGTCAATATTTTATCAAGCTCTGTAGTTTTGATATGTGTAACACATTCTGACTGCAATTGCTCATAATATGCAGTGGTTCTCATTGGGTGGAGGATGGTGCACATCTCCAAAGGGGAATATCAGAATTTTAAGGCATGTGTAATTGACATCATATTCTGAATCTGCTTCACTCTCACTCCTGTTCCTGCACTGATATTGGTATACTCCTTTGAATATATTTTTCTCCTCCTCTGGGACTTGGAAGGCAGAACATAAATATTCTAACTGCAGTAGAAATAAGTTTCAGTTCAGTTCAGTTCAGTTACTCAGTCATGTCTGACTCTTTGTAAGCCCATGGACTGCAGCATGCCAAGCCTCTCTGTCCATCACCGACTCCCAGAGTTTACTCCCGGAGTTTACTCATGTACATTGAGTCGGTGCTGCCATTCAGCCATCTCATCCTCTGTCATCTCCTTCTCCTACTGCTTTAAAATTTTCCAACATCAGAATCTTTTCAAATGATTCAGTTCTTTGCATCAGGTAGCCAAAGTATTGGAGTTTAGCTTCAACATCAGGCCTTCCAATGAATATTCAGGACTGATTTCCTTTAGGATGGACTGGTTGGATCTCCTTGAAGTCCAAGGGACTCTCAAGAGTCTTCTCCAACATCACAGTTCAAAGCATCAATTCTTCAGCACTCAGCTTTCTTAATGGTCCAACTCTCACATCAAGACACGACCGGCAGAAAAACCATAGCCTTGACTAGATGGACCTTTTTAGCAAAGTAACATCTCTGTTTTTTAATATGCTGTCTAGATAGATCATAATTTTTCTTCCAAGAAGTAAGCATCTTTTAATTTCATGGCTGCAGTCACAACCTGCAGTGATTTTGGAGCCCCCCCAAATAGTCTGTCACTGTTTCCCCACCTATATGCCATGAAGTGATGGGACCAGATGCCATGATCTTCATTTTCTGAATGCTGAGCTTTAAGCCAACTTTCTCACTCTCCTCTTTCACTTTCATCAAGAAGTGCTTTAGTTCTTCTCTGTTTTCTGCCATAAGGGTGGTGTCATCTCCATATCTGAAGTTATTGATATTTCTCCTGGCAATCTTGATTCCAGCTCGAGCTTCATCCAGCCCAGCATTTTTCATGATGTACTCAGCATAAAAGTTAGATAAGCAGGGTGACAATATACAGCCTTGACATATTCCTTTCCCTATTTGGAACCAGTCTGTTGTTCCATGTCCAGTTCTAACTGTTGCTTCCTGACCTGCATACATACTTCTCAAGAGGCAGGTCAGGTGGTCTGGTATTCCCATCTCTTTCAGTATTTTCCACAGTTTGTGGTTATCCACACAGTCAAAGACTTTGGTGTAGTCAATAAAGCAGAAATAGATGTTTTTCTTGAACTGTCTTGCTTTTTTGATGATCCAGCAGATGTTGACAATTTGATCTCTGGTTCCTCTGTCTTTTCTAAATCCAGCTTGAACATCTGGAAGTTCACAGTTCATATACTACTAAAGCCTGGCTTGGAGATTTTTGAGCATTACTTTATTAGTGTGTGAGATTAATGCAATTGTTTGGTAGACTGAGAATTCCTTAGCATTGCTTTTCTTTGAGACTGAATGAAAACTGACCTTTTCCAGTCCTGTGACCACTGCTGAGTTTTCCAAATTTGCTGGCATATTGAGTGCAGCACTTTCATAGCATCATCCTTCAGGATTTGAAATAGCTCAACTGGAATTCCATCACTTCCACTGTCTTTGTTTGTAGTGATGCTTCCTAAGGCCCGCTTGACTTCACATTCCAGGATATCTAGCTCTAGGTGAGTAATCACACCATTGTGATTATCTGGGTCATGAAGATCTTTTTTGTATAGCTCTTCTGTGTATTCTTGCCACCTCTTCTTAATATCTTCTGCTTCTGTTAGGTCCATACCATTTCTGTTCTTTACTGAGCCCTTTGCATGAAATGGTCCCCTGGTATCTCTAATTTTCTTGAAGAGATCTCTAGTCTTTCCCGTTCTATTGTTTTCCTCTATTTCTTTGTACTACTGATCGCTGGCTGAGGAAGGCTTTCTTATCTCTCCTTGCTATTCTTTGGAACTCTGCATTCAGATGCTTATATCTTTCCTTTTCTCCTTGGCTTTTCATCTCTTTCTTTTCACAGCTATTTGTAAGGCCTCCTCAGACAGCCATTTTGCTTTTTTGCATTTCTTTTCCATGAGGATGGTCTTAATCCCTGTCTCCTGTACAATGTCACAAACCTCTGTCCATAGTTCATCAGGCACTCTGTCTATCAGATCTAATCCCTCCCTTGAATCTATTTCTCACTTCCACTGTATAATCATAAAGAATTTGATTTAGGTCATACCTGAATGGTCTAGTGGTTTTCCCTACTTTCTTCAATTTAAGTCTGAATTTGGCAGTAAGGAGTCATGATCTGAGCCACAGTCAGCTCCTGGTCTTGTTTTTGTTGACTGTATAGAGCTTCCCTGATGGCTCAGAGGTTAAAGCATCTGCCTGCAATGCGGGAGACCGGGGTACAATCCCTGGGTTGGGAAGATCCCCTGGAGAAGGAAATGGCAACCCATTCCAGTATTCTTGCCTGGAGAATTCCATGGACAGAGGAGCCTGGCAGGGTACAGTCTACGGGGTCACAAAGAGTCGGACAGGACTGATCGACTTCACCTTACCTTACCTTACCTTACCTTACCTTATAGAGCTTCTCCATCTTTGGCTGCAAAGATGATTTCGGTGTTGTCCATGTGTAGAGTCTTCTCGTGTGTTGTTAGAAGAGGGTGTTTGCTCTGAAAAGTGCATTCTCTTGGCAAAACCTTGTTAGCCTTTGCCCTGCTTCATTCTGTACTCCTTGGCCAAATTTGCCTGTTACTCCAGGTGTTTCTTGATTTCCTACTTTTGCATTCCAGTCTCCTGTAATATAAACATCTTTTTTTTGGATGTTAGCTCTAGAAGGTCTTGTAAGTCTTCATAGAACCATTCAACTTTAGCTTCTTCAGCATTACTGGTCGGGACATAGGCTTGGATTACCATGATATTGAATGATTTGCCTTGGAAACAAACAGAGATCATTCTGTCGTTTTGAGATTCCATCCAAGTACTGCATTTCAGAAGAGAAGGCAATAGCAACCCACTCCAGTACTCTTGCCTGGAAAATCCCATGATGGAAGAGCCTGATAGGCTGCAGTCCATGGGGTCGGGAAGAGTTAGACATGACTGAGCGACTTCACTTTCACTTTTCACTTTCATGAATTGGAGAAGGAAATGATAACCCACTCGATTATTCTTGTCTGGAAAATCCCAGGGATGGCGGAGCCTGGTGGGCTGCCGTCTATGGGGTCGCACAGAGTTGGACACGACTGAAGCGACTTAGCAGCAGCAACAGCAGGACCCTTTGTTGACCATGATGGCTACTCCATTTCTTTTAAGGGATTCTTGCCTACAGCAGTAGACATAAAGGTCATCTGAGTTAAATTCACCCATTCCCGTCCATCTTAGTTCGCTGATTCCCAGAATATCAACATGCACTCTTGCCAACTCTTGTTTGACCACTTCCAATTTACTTTGATTCATGGACCTAACATTTCAGGTTCCTATGCAATATTGCTCTTTACAGCATCAGACTTTTCTTCTATCACCAGTCACATTCACAGCTGCGTGTTGTTTTTACTTTTGCTCCGTCTCTTCATTCTGTCTTGAGTTATTTCTCTACTGATCTCCCGTAGGCACCTACCTACCTGGGGAGTTCATCTTTCAGTGTACCTTTTGGTCTTTTCATACTGTTCATGGGATTCTCAAAGCAAGAATACTGAAGTGTTTGCCATTCCCTTCTCCAGTGGACCACATTTTGTCAGAACTCTCCACCATGACCCATCCATCTTCGGTGGCCCCACACGGCATGGCTCATAGTTTTATTGAGTTTGACAAGGCTGTGGTCCATGTGATCAGATTGCTTAATTTTCTGTGATTGTGTATTTCATCTGTCTGCCCTCTGATGGAAAAGGTAAGAGCTTTATGGAGGCTTCCTTATGTGAGAGATGGGCAGGGCCATGCTCAGTAAATCTTTAATCTAATTTTCTGTTGATGGGTGGAGCTGTGTTCCCTCCCTGCTATTTTCCTGGGGTCAAACTATGGTGGAGGTAATGAAGATAATGGCTTCCCTGATGGCTCAGAGGTTAAAGCGTCTGCCCACAATGTGGGAGATCTGGGTTTGATCCCTGGGTCGGGAAGATTCCCTGGAGAAGGAAATGGCAACCCACTCCAGTATTCTTGCCTGGAGAATTCCATGGACAGAGGAGCCTGGCAGGCTACAGTCTATGGGGTCACAAAGAGTCAGACAGGACTGAGCGACTTCACTTTTATTTTAATGAAGATAATGGCGACCTCCTTCAAAAGGTCCCATGCATGTACTTACTGCTACAATCACTGCTCCCAACCCTGCAGCAGGCCATCACTGACCCTCGCCTTTCCACTAGAGACTCTTGGACGCTCCTGTGAAAGTCTGTGTCAGTCTCTTGTGCAATCACTGCTCCTTTCTCCTGGGTCCTGGTGCACACAAGATTCTGTTTGTGCCCTCCAAGAGTCTATTTCCCAGTCCTTTGTAAGTTCTGGCACATCTATTGTGGGGTTAATGGTGATCTCCTCCAAGAGAGCTTATGCCATACCAAATCTGCTGCACCCAGAGCCCCTGGCCCTGTAGCAAACTGACCCATACCTCCACAGGAGATGCTCAAACACAGTTCTGTCTCTGTCTCTGTGGGGTCCCTGGGTCCTGGTGCGCACAAGGTTTGTTTGAGCCCTCCAGGAGTCTCTGGTGGGAATAGTGTTTGATTCTAAACATGAATGAGGTGGTTATACTTATGTAAGTATTAGGCTTCTTGGAGAAGGCATTTTCATGGAGTTTTGGATGATAGGTAAGATTTTAATATGCAAAGTGAATGAGGGGGTCCAAGAAGTGCATTATATGAGAAAAGAACAGGATAAAGGTACAGAGAGAGTCTATTGACTTTTTCAGAAGAGAAGGCAAAGTTTCAGGGTAGAGACATGTGATCCAAGGTGATATTTTATGGGACAGAATTATCAAGATACGTACTGCTACTTCCTGGTCCAGTTTGCTAGTGTGAAGCTGGCTCAGATCCTAATCAGTTATTGGCTTGCCTTGACCATGAGCTGATCAAGTTTCCTACTCTCCTCTTCGTGTCCTCCGTATTAATTTAAAAGAACTACCTCTAAACTGGAGATAAGCCAATTGAACTTTTAAAAAACAAAGTAGTCCTGATGATGCTAATATGCTGCCAGGGTTGAAAACAACTGAGTCATGTCTTGACAATAAATGAGTAACTGAATGAATGAGTAACATATAAGCACATACTCACTGTGTGAACTGTTCCTTAAGCTCTTCAAGGGTTAAGTGACTTTTGTGAATGCCACCTCTTAGAACTTTACAGTTCTGATCTTCCAAAGGTTCCATTCTACCAAATGCATACTCTTGTTCTATTGTACTAATAATATAATGTAGAATGCTAGCTGAAGAGATTAAATTAAAAATAAGAACAATACAATAAATATATAATAGAATACATAGTTTAATTTACTCACAATTTAAAATATGACTTAAAAATTACTAGTAAGATCTCATTTAGACTGGCAATTACACTTTTGAGCCATAATTAGAGAGAAGATGAGAATGAGCTCTAGTTTTTATCTCTGAAAGACTTTGCTTCCCTCTGCTTGTTTACTTGTCCCTTCTGAAATATAAAAAGTATGCAATATTTTCTCAAAAATAGGCTGGAGATTCACAGTTCTGAGGGTTTAGGAGTTATAACATAAAATATATTATATTTTATAAAAAGATAATGGAAACAGTAACTGAAATATTTTGTGAACAAATATTTATAAGCAACCTTTGAAAATAATCCAATGCAAAGTAACAAGGACATGTTTTTGTTCTTTTCAAAAAAATCTTTTTTTATTCTCTCTAGGGAACAGATGTAAGAGTGAGGTGCACTATTAGGGACTAACGGGGTTTGCTAGCAAATAAGAAAAAAAATCTAACAAAGCTTTATGAGATGTGAGTGCAGAAGGATAGAGGTTTTTGGGAGGGTAAGTACTGTGGTGTCACTGGTTTGGGTGTGATACTGAGGCTAACAGTTTATTCTTCCTGAGCAGTTTATTATCTATCAGCTCTAATGATGATTCACTGAAGAAGTGCCCTACATGTTTTGGGAATAGAGCCTGAAGTTACACAGTCTTGTTTCCTAATAACCCCAAGGATCCAGGATTCCCCCAGAGGAGCAAAGGAGGAAGAGAAATGTGACATTTAGTTGGGATACTCCTGACTGCTCCAGAGGCAACTCTCACACCTTATTGAAACCAAAAAGAAGAATCAGCCTGACTTAAGTAGTGGAACTTTTAAAAAAGACAGGGAAATCTGGAGCAATCAGTGAGTATGTGTGTGCATGTGAGACAACAGTTTCTTGCACTGGTCTTAAAGTTCCCTAAGTTAGACACTGAGTAGAAATGAAGCAAATCAGTTATTTACACTATATTATAGCATTCAATTCTTAAAATGGGCTTTTTGGAGCCTGTACTTACAGGAAAAAGATAATTTAACTGAATTCAGCTTCTTAAATATGTCTTAAGATTGCACTGGGCCTTACTAGCAAAGAGATGATTCTCTCTCTCTTTTTTAAAACTGATTTTTCTATGATCAAAAATGTCAATTTCCCTCCAAAACAGTTTTTAAAACTATTAACCATACTGAAAAACCTCAAAGAACTTAAGATTAATTTCATTTTGTATTACATGATTCAGTTCATTTAAAACCACTCAAATTAAAAGAAAAATGAAAATTTTTTTCTTGCAAAGTAGTACAAAACACTTGATAGATGTTAACTGAGTAATATTGTTTTAAATGAAGTCACTTTGACAATCACTTTATTTTTAATTTCTCTTCTGAAACAGCTACAAAAGCTGTTTGCCTTGTTGCACTGATGCTGTGAACTATTAACTTATCTGGTTTTGTTCCCACTTACTGGTCACCAAGGTCCTTGCTCATTCAGACAACAGACATAGGTATTATTACTGAAGTACCCAGAAACAAGGCATATACTCTTAACCTTCAGACTCAAAAGCCATAACCATGTATGGGACAAAGTTTCTTGAAAAATAATTAGTCAAGTTCTTTACTTCCCCACTCATACCTCCAAAAGATCCAGGTTTCTCATTTCATGGACATGGACTGAGGTTTTTACCAAGAATAACAAGGAAGTTAAGGGTAGCCTTCAGACTGGAGGTGGGAAAGGTTTGACTCACTGACTCAGTGGCAATTTTTCCCATTCCTATGGAACTGAAGGAAAATGGGAGAGAGAAGAGAACTGAAAGATACAAGAAAGCTAGAAACTTACAGCCTCTGAGACGGACCCTGGGATTAGCCAGACCTGTCACATTTTGGGTTATTTCTAAGTGGGAAAGTATGAAAGATTTTAGAAATAAAATCAAGAATATACAAGTAAAGGAGAACTTTGTCTCCTCAGAGTTCCCATATCTGGAATTTTGAGAGGTGGAAGCAAGGTAGGCACTCTCAGGTGCAAGGCCTAGAGTAGAGTAGGCTATACGGAAGGTGAGAGAAAAAGTCTGGAAAAGCAGTTTTCAGTCATATGTGAGGAAGAGCAGCCTGTCCTCTAGGCCTGAGAAGCATCAAAAGTAAAGAAGAATGAGAGTGAGCAGACTGCAGAGAGCAAAGTGTTGATGGCCCATAGTGACAGAAATGAGGGATTCATGGTCAGAAGTAAGAGCTAGTAGCTTGAAACAGATGGGAAGATATCGGTCTGGAAGGATGAGAGGAAGAGTGTCCAGAAGTCAAACAAGGACTGTGCTTATCCCAAACCCATAACACTTCATTAGTCTCTTGGGACTTTGATGCCAGCTAAAGAAGAAGGAAAAGGAGGTTAAAAAAAAATCTTAATTTTTCCTCCCCAATATCCTACCTTTACCAAGCTTGTGTGTGTGTCTGTATTAGTTGCTCAGTCATGTCCAACTCTTTGCAACTCCATGGACTGTAGACCGCCAGGCTCCTCTGTTCATGAACTCTCCGGGGAAGAATACTGGACTGAGTTGCCATTCCTGTCTCCAGGGGAACTTCCCAACCCAGGGATCGAATCCAGACCTCCCACATTGTTGGTAGATTCTTTACCACCTGAGCCACTAGGGAAGTGCTTGCCAAGCTTACTCAGATTCAATTAAAACATTTAAATAAGTTTATGCACACAAGCTTTCTATATCATGCAACAAAGGGACTTAAGCTAGAAACTATGATTGATCATAGAAAAAGAACAGAAGTTACATTATTCGTGTACCCAGACTAAGAAATTGTATTGCTGCTGCTAAGTCACTTCAGTCGTGTCTGATTCTGTGTGACCCCACGGATGGCAGCCCACCAGGCACCCCCATCCTTGAGATTCTCCAGGCAAGAACACTGGAGTGGGTTGCCAGTTCCTTCTTCAATGCATGAAAGTGAGAGGTGAAAGTGAAGTCGTTCAGTCGTGTCCAACTCGTCGCGACCCCATGGACTGCAGCCTACCAGGCTCCTCTGTCCATGGGATTTTCCAGGCAAGAGTATTGGAGTGGGGTGCCATTGCCTTCTCCAAAAAAAATAGTATAGTTGTATACTATTTATTAAATAAAAACTTAAACACTTATAGTTTTAAAAATTTGTACAGTATTTGGATACATTTTTTTTCTGTCTCATGTTGTCTATCAAGATCCAAAAATATTTGCTGAAATAGACAACAGCTATTTGGGTCATCTTGGATAATTCTCACAAAACATGGCATTGGGTAGAAAACTATACATAAATGAATATAAATGACATGATTCCATTTTCACCGGGTTTTAAAATAAGCAAAACTAAGCTATGCATTGTTTAAGTTTACACAAATAGGAGTAACAGCTTTAAAAAAAAGAGAGAGAGAAAAGATATAATTATCACAAAATCCAGGGTAGTGATTAGATAATGGGAGGGAGAGAAGGAAAGAAATGATCAGAGAAGGACTTATAGAACTACTCAGCCATGGAAATATTCTATTCCTTGGCCATGGTAGGTTTTCTCTCTCCTTCCCATCTTTTTTCTTTTACTCCTCCTTCTTCCCCACTTTGTCCCCCTCTACTCTGCCTCCTATTTTTCTTTCACCACATAATTGCTTGAGTTTCAAATTTGTGACAGCTACTGTTCTCAGATCTTGGGATACATCAGTGATCAAAGCAGACATCTCTGTCCTCACCAACCTTATTTTTATTGGGAAAAAGACATCTGATGCAAAGAACTGACTTATTGGAAAAGACCCTGATGCTGGGAAAGATTGAAGGCGGGAGGAGAAGGGGACCACAGAGGACAAGATGGTTGGATGGCATCACCAACTCAATGAACATGAATTTGAGTAAGTTCTGGGAGCTGGTGATGGACAGGGAAGCTTGGTGTGCTGCAGTCCACAGTCCATGGGGTTGCAAAGAGTCAGACACAGTTGGGCGACTTAACTGAACTGAACTGAAAACACTCTGATAATGGGAATGATTGAGGGCAAGAGGAGAAGGGGGCAACAGAGGATGAGATTGCTGGATGGCATTACTGACTCAGTAGACATGAGTTTGAGCAAACTCTGGATGTAAAAGACAGGGAAGCCTGGTGTGCTGCAGTCCATGGGGTCACAAGGAGTCAGACATGACTGAGAAACTGGACAACAATGACAACAAGAGAGACAGTAAAAATTAAAGCTAATAAGTCAATTATTTATAGGCTAGAGAGTGATGTGTTATGGGAAAATAGCGGGGATTATCAGAGGCAAAGGAAACTGAATCAGCAAGATGAAGGAGGTGAAGGTAGATCATATAAAGCTTTATAGGTGGTAGCATACTGCATCAAAACCCAATTGTTACCTTTTAGAAAATTTACAAGCTATTTGTTAAACTGACTTATTCTTAAAAGTAAAATTATATAAACTTACAATTAAATAAATTGTATTCAAAACAAAGGTGGTACTTAGAAACCATCATGTGATAATTATTTTGATACAGTTTACTATTATCTATATCATGAGCTTAATTATTTCTGCCATTTCCCAACTCCATGTTTAGAGAAATTATATAGACAGCTTTTAACAGGCCATGGTGGGAATATTCACACCATGGATATCATCAAATCTTCCAGACTGGGGCTTGTTTTCTTGTTTTATTCCTGATGGACAGGGAGGCTTGGCGTGCTGCGATTCATGAGGTCACAAAGAGTTGTACACGACTGAGCGACTGAACTGAACTGAACTGAAAATGGTGGAGATAATGATAAAAATAAAGATTGAATTTAAAAGTGTGTTATGTCTATAGTTGCTACATTATAAATAGCACAAAATATTGAGGGAATTTTTCCCCACTCTTCAAATACTATTATCCAATTAAACGACAAAGAAGTCATTCGCATCTCTGATGAACAAGTGAAGTTGAATATGCCTTTCATGTTTTTAAAATTCAGACATGTATTTCTGTACATTCATCTTCCTTCTTGACATAAATAAAAAAATCAGTCAGAATGACACCCATTTGTCAGTTGCAACCATAAGTTGACAACAGACACAAGAGTTTGTCAAAAATTGGTGAAAGTATTCTGAGAGAATCAATTAGCTATATGGAATTTATGACTATTGTATATTAGTACTTATAAATTATGTGCTACACATTCTTTATAGTAATAAACTTGTATAATAATAAACAACATATATATATATATACATGTACACATGTATGTATGTATACATACATTTTTGAGCTAATTGTTAAATTTTGCTAGCATACTATTTCATGTGTATATATGCATGCTAAGTCACTTCAGTCATATCCAACTCTGTGACCCTACCAACTGTAGCCTGCCAGGGTCCTCTGTCCATGGGATTCTCCAGGCAAGAATACTGGAGAAGGTTGCCATGACCTCCTCTAGGGGATCTTCTTCACCCAGGGACCGAATCTGGTTCTCTTGTCTCTTGCATTGGCAGGTGGGTTCTTTACACTAGCACCACCTGGGAAGCCCACTATTGCTTATAGGCCACTATAATGACTATTAAGATAATGTATACTTTCTTATTAACTTATAAATACTTCATATATGTTTTTATATATTCTTTTGCAATATGCTGTATCTCACAAAATTTTAAAAACCCTGAACACTAAATAACTTAAAAAATTCTATGTAAACATTAAGGAAACTGAATCAGCAGATAAAAACTAACCCACAAATAAAACACTGAGCTTAATGGTATTTTAAAGGTAGTCCTACCAATTTCACTTAAAGTCAAGAATTTTCAAACTCCAACTAATTTTATAAGGCTACTGTAATCTCAGTACTAAAACTAGACAAGGTCAGTATGAGAAAAGGAAACAACAGCTAATCTTATCCACAAATATAAATTTTATAATGCAAGCTAAAGTAA
>SJYC01109691.1:0-39976 GCA_006408675.1 Madoqua kirkii
TATATGTTTACATATATATATATAATATATATATATCTTACAAAGGTAATACATAACAATTGAGTTTATCCAAGAAATATAAGGTAGCTCAACATTAGAAAACCTATTAATATAATTCACTGTATGAATTAATTCAAAAGAAAAATCATGTGAATTATTTTAAAAAGCTACAGAAAAGACATTTGTTAAAACTAAATGTTTTATTTCAAATTTATTTTCTTAATATTGATGAGAATATAATTAACCTCATAAAGAGCAGATCAAAGAAATTAAGGTATATCACACTATGCTAACATTAACCATCTTCTTTTAAATTCAAAGACAAGGGCAATGCCATCATTACTTCCATTTCAGATCATTTTAGATAAACTTGCTAGTGTAGTTGTCTCAAAAGAAACAATCATAAAAGGTATACATTTGGAGAAGAAAAAACTGTCCTTTGTAGAAGTGCCTGTGTGTGCCTGCTAAGTTACTTCAGCCATGTCTGACTCTGCCACTCTATGGACTCCTCTGTCCATGGGATTCTTCAGGCAAGAATACTGGAGTGGGTTGCCATGCCCTCCTCCAAGGATTTGTAGAAGAAAATTATACAAAGGCAAATCGTATTTCTATACACCTGCAAGAAATACTCAGTCACAAAGCAATAAAAATATAAAGTACTGATGGAAAGTCCAACAAACTATATTCAGGAATTTTAAACATAGTATTATTAATCATAAATATTAAGTGATTACATAATATACTACATGCTTAGTAGGGTACTTAACATATAATATCTCTATATTTTCTGTCATCATTACTATTGTTATTATTATCAAAGAAAGATAGATGAAGAGGTGAAGTCGCTCAGCCGTGTCCGACTCTTTGCGACCCCGTGGACTGTAACCTACTAGGCTTCTCTGTCCATGGGATTCTCCAGGCAAGAATACTGGAGTGGATTGCCATTTCCTTCTCCAGAGGATCTTCCCGACCCAGGGATTGAAGCCGGGTCTCCTGCATTGAAGGCAGGTGCTTTAACCTCTGAGCCACCAGGGAAGCCCAGTTTTCTGATAAACATGAAAGAAGACATAAGAATGATAAGATTAATATGAATAGGATGACTTAATATTATAAAGATGACAATTCCCCCACATTTATATCAAAGAGAGTCTAATAAAAACTCCATTATTTTCCTTTTTTTGGTGGAGCATATGAACTACTAAGCCAAAGTAGGTTTCCAAAATTTCAGATGAATGATACTGTACTGAACACATTCTATGCCTCTAGAGCAACTATGTAGGGAATATGTCGCAAAAAGAAACTAGAAAGCACTGGTATATTTGACATTTTTAATAGATATTCTAAAATGTCACGCTTGCCTTAAGCTAGCTCTAGGTTTCCTTCTGGTTCTAAATAGCTGTGATTTGCGCACAGTGCAACTCCAGTAGCGTCTCAGTTCTCACGTTGCCTCCTTTTCCACTTCTTAATCTTCTTTGTGCCTAGTGTTTTGGGGTTTGAATCAATATCAAATAAATCATAAAATTACTCAGTACAGTAAGAAACATAGTGCATTCCATTCCAGACTGACCACCCAGATTTCACTCTGGGACATAATTAGTTTTTTTCAAGTACACATTCTCTTTGAGAAGATAGGAAAGAAAGCAGATTTGGGGTTCATTTATGATTTTAGTTTTAATGGACCTAGGTCAGTTTGGAATTCTCATGTCTAAAGAGAATCCAGATTCGCAGGTGACTTAAAAAAGCAACTCTTTTGCTTCAAGGAAGAATAGATATTTGTGCTTGCCACTTGGGGCTGTTCTAAACAAAATCTAATCTACTCCATCTCAGCTTCAGACACAGGCATTGTTCATGACATAGGAAGGCAGGTCACCAGTGAAAATGAGACTCTTATGTGGCACTTTATAAAGAATGCATTTCTTTTTGTAAAGGATTTTCTTGGTGGTTGATTGGGAGTATCTCTCACCCACTGGCCATCAAATGTACTCTTTTTTTCTCATTTCCTGATGCCTTGTTCTCAGTGTTGCACTAAAGACATTCAGAACTCTGGGGCATATATGGAGACTGGTTAGAATTTATGGGAATGTCTGCTCCTTCATTAGGAAAAATGATTTGCCCAATAATAATATTTATCAAGGGTAAGAAAAGTTATGTGATTTGCCTGAAAATCCATAGATAGAAATAGAAAAGTGACTCTCTCCACCATTTCCCTCCACATGCCTCAGTAGAAAGACAACCACATACTCTCTTAAAATCTGTCTGCTCTTAAGTAATAGAAGGCAATGGCAACCCACTCCAGTACTCCTGCCTGGAAAATCCCATGGATGGAGGAGCCTGGTGGGCTACAGTCCATGGGGTTGCAAAGAGTTAGACATGACTGAGCATCTTCACTTTCACTTTTCACTTTCATGCACTGGAGAAGGAAAAGGCAACCCACTCCAGTGTTCTTGCCTGGAGAATCCAGGGATACGGGAGCCTGGTGGGCTGCCGTCTATGGGGTCACACAGACTGAAGTGACTTAGCAGCAGCTCTTAAGTAGCACAGGAGAAGGTAGAGATTGGGTAGAGACTTAAGATGCTTAGGAAGGCTGAATAGATAATGAAGGCATTTACTCTAAATAGATACCTTTAACCAAAATGAGTTTGGGATGGAAGAAAGCATTTTTTTTCCTTTTTGTGTTTGACATTCAAGGGCTTTACTTTTTGAAAACACCCTGTATCAAAAAGGAATGCATAAAAATATAAAAACAGAGCTACCATTTGACTCTGTAATCCCACTCCTGGGCATATATCCAGAGAACAACATGATCCAAGAGGATATATGCACCCCAATATTCACTGCAGCACTGTTGACAATGCAAAGACATGGGAGCAACCTGAATGTTCCCAAGGAATAGCTAAAGACGTCGTGGCACACGTATGTAATGGAATACTACTCAACCATGAAAAAGAATGAAATAGTGACATTTGCCCCAACATGGATGGACCTAGAGACTGTCGTACTGAGTGACGTCAGAGAGGAAATATTGTACAATGTCCCTTATATGTGGAATCTAAAAATAAATAATACAGATGCACTTACAAAAGAGAAGGAGACGCACAGACTTAGAGAATGAACTTACAGTTGCCAGAGGAAAGGACAAGGGAGAGTATAGTTAGAGAGTTTGGGATGGACATGTACACACTGTTATATTTAAAATGCATGACTAACAAGGATCTACTGTTTATCACGTGGGACTCTGCTCAATGTTATGTGGCAACCTGGATGGGAGAGGTATTTGGGGGGAAATGAATACATGTATACGTATGGCTGAGTCCCTTCACTCTTCCCCTGAGGCTATCACATTGTTAATCAGCTATACCTCAATACAAAATAAAAAGTCTAAAGTTTAAAATAGTTTTAAAAAAGGAATGAATTTTCTTACAATATTCTTTAACAGATGTTCTCAGATCCTGAGTTGAAGACTTATTGAATGAAATTATTCTTTTTAAAAGTGTTTTACTGATGACCCAGGAGCTACTTACCATGGAACCTAGCCATCCATACCATCCATGGCTCTAGGATTAGTGGGATGTTTTTGAGATACTATGAAATACAGTTTCAGAGGTAGCATGAAAGTGAAAGTGAAGTCTCTCAGTCGTGTCTGACTCTTTGCGGCTCCATGGACTGTAGCCTACCAGTCTCCTCCATCTGTCCATGGGATTTGCCAGGCAAGAGTACTGGAATGGGTTGCCATTTCCTTCTCAAGGGTGATCCTCTTGACTCAGGGATCAAACCTGGGTCTCCTGCATTGTAGGCAGATGTCTTACTGTCGGAGCCACAGGGAAGTCCAAATGTAGCATAATGACGATTAAACATTTGCTCAGAACCATGATGTTTAATTAATATTACAAAGTTCTCAGCACCATATAACCTGCTTATTTTCATCTTAATGCAATTATAATAAGGAAACCTTCATCTTCAGTATATTTCAGACCAGAGATGATGGCAATGGGAAATTACAGTGGCAGTATCTGATACATACTGATTTCAAAACAGAAGACTGTTTTTGTTGCTGTGTTTTTGCAGCAGATCACATTTTAAAATATTTTATTATGAAATACTCTATTCATAAAAATGGATTATATTACATATATAAAGCATGTATGTTAGGCATAACCATAATCACCAAATGAACATCGGTGTTCATTTAGAACTCAACTAAAGAAATTACTAACTCTTAAATAAATTCTCCATCCTTTCCCTAGAACAATGATGAATATTTTCCCCTATCATTCTTTAGTGTGTATTCTAAAACCTATTATTTAGTTTTTGGTTTTTTAAACTTTCTATAAATGGTGTCTTGCTATATTATAATATTTTAAGCATATTTTGCTTAATATTATTTGTATCTTCCATCCTCATTAATATTCACAATGAAGGTTTATATTAACAGCTGTATGAACGTGAATAAGAATCACAGTATATGAATCCATTTTGCCACAGTCTTTAGGTTTTTTGCACTCATAAACAATGCTGCAATGAACGTTTTATGTCTTCTGATGCACATGAGCAAAAAAAAAAAGTCTCCCTAAGGTAAAAACATACAAGTGAGATTTGCGGGAAATTAGCATGGCATCCTTAGCTTTGGTAGAGAATGCCAAAGTGTTCTGCAAAATGATTATAGAAATTTACTCATACACAGTAAACATTTAAGAAAACCAAAAACTCGCATTATTCTCGACTCTTCTCTGGATTTCATATGGTTCAATTCAGTTCAGTTCAGTCGCTCAGTTGTGTCTGACTCTTTGTGACCCCATGAACTGCAGCACACCAGGCCTCCCTGTCCATCACCAACTCCCGGTTCACCCAAACTCGAGTCGGTGATGCCATCCAGCCATCTCATCCTCTATCGTCCCCTTTTCCTCCTGCCCCCAATACCTCACAGCATGAGTCTTTTCCAATGAGTCAACTCCTTGCATAAGGTGGCCAAAGTGCTGGAGTTTCAGCTTCAGCATCAGTCCTTCCAAAGAAATCCCAGGGCTGATCTCCTTCAGAGAGGACTGGTTGGATCTTCTTGCAGTCCAAGGAACTCTCGAGAGTCTTCTCCAATACCACAGTTCAAAAGCATCAATTCTTTGGCACTCAGCCTTCTTCACAGTCCAAGTCTCACATCCATACATGACCACTGGAAAAACCATAGCCTTGACTAGACGGACCTTTATTGGCAAAGTAATGTCTCTGCTTTTCAATATGATATCTAGCTTGGCCATAACTTTCCTTCCAAGGAGTCTTTTAATTTCACGGCTGCAATCACCATCTGCAGTGACTTTGGAGCCTCCCCAAATAAAGGCTGACACTGTTTCCACTGTTTCCCCATCTATTTCCCATGAAGTGATGGAACCAGATGCCATGATCTTCATTTTCTGAATGTTGAGCTTTAAACCAACTTTTTCACTCTCCACTTTCACTTTCATCAAGAGGCTTTTTAGTTCTTCTTCACTTTCTGCCATAAGGATGGTGTCATCTACATATCTGAGATTACTGATATTTCTCCTGGCAATCTTGATTCCAGCTTGTGCTTCTTCCAGTCTAGTGTTTCTCATGATGTACTCTGCATATAAGTTAAATAAACAGGGTGACAATATACAGCCTTGACATACTCCTTTTCCTATTTGGAACCAGCCTGTTGTTCCATGTCCAATTCTATTGCTTCCTGACCTCTTGCTTTTCCCATGATCCAGCAGATGTTGGCAATTTGAACTCTGGTTCCTCTGCCTTTTCTAAAACCAGCTGGAACATCAGGAACTTTATGGTTCACGTATTGCTGAAGCCTGGCTTGGAGAATTTTGAGCGTTACTTTACTAGCGTGTGAGATGAGTGCAATTGTGTGGTAGACTGAGCATTCTTTGGCATTGCCTTTCTTTGGGATTGTAATGAAAATGGACCTTTTCCAGTCCTGTGGCCACTGCTGAGTTTTCCAAATTTGCTGGCATATTGAGTGCGGCACTTTCACAGCATCATCTTTCAGGATTTGAAATAGCTCAACTGGAATTCCATCACCTCCACTAGCTTTGTTTGTAGTGACGCTTCCTAAGGCCCACTTGACTTCACATTCCAGGATGTCTGGTTCTAATCTATTAACAAATTCTTCCAGTTCTACTTTCAGAATATATCCAG
This sequence comes from Madoqua kirkii, assembly GCA_006408675.1. NCBI lineage: Eukaryota > Metazoa > Chordata > Mammalia > Artiodactyla > Bovidae > Madoqua > Madoqua kirkii. The sequence goes on from SJYC01109691.1 coordinate 6,157, forward strand.
AATCCAATCTCTGTGTTGTCCCTTCCCACTCATGCCTACTGGATCAGGTATCCACAGTTTAGACATTGTCTCTCCACCACTATTACCTGTAACGAGCCCACATCTTTGTTTTGGGCCACGAACAGCAGCTTCTTGCCTCCTTCTCACCTCTCGTATTTTTACCTAACAAACATAATAGTTTCCATTCTGTAGTCAGAGCAATCCTTTTAAAATTTCAGTTCGTATATATTAGGTTTCCTTTCTCTCTTGGATCCAAACCAATGATGTAGCATCACGTTACCCATCTATCACATTACCTACATTATCCCCACTTGCCTAATTTCCCTGTTTCATTTGCCCCCTGTTATTTCTCACATGTCAGTCAAGCTCCACCTCCCAGTGCTGATCATTTCCTGTGTCTGAAAACTTATTCCCCAACCCTTTACACCAGACCTCCTCATAGGTCTTTCTAACCTCCTTCATGTATTTATTTACATTATTACCTTCTCAGTAAAATCTTTCCTATGCACCTTATTTAAAATTGTAATCTTGCTCCTTCTTTTATGAAGGTAAGTGTCTCCAGTTTTTCTGTTGTTTTTTTTTTGTTTGTTTTTTTTACTGTACTCCTAGTTCCTAGAACACATAGCAGAAGCACAGTAGGTAATAATTGCAATAATAAAAGCAAGTTCATGTAATGGCTACTATTTCAGGTACCTGTAAGAAAATTATATAAATCAATTTATTTAATTTTCCAAAAACCAATGTGGAGAGAGAGGACTTCCTGTTGGTCTGCACAGAAAGGAAGCACAGCATTGGAAAACATGAACAAAAACAATTATTCCATCACACTGGAAATCAATCAAAGCAACACGACACTCTGAGAAGTATTTATTCTTGAAAAATTCCTGGAGATTCTGGTACAAACAGCAGGAATCTGGACCTTCTTGCCTGGAGCTGCTCTCAACCTCCCCTGCCAGCACCAGCTGGAGATTGGAAACTAGCTTTGCTGCCACAGGTAGCCGCAATTTGTGTTGGGATAAGACAGGAAAAAAAAAAATTCTCCAATATAGAGTGACAGATTTAGTTCAGAACAAATGTGGAAACCCCACAGCTTTGTGAGCTTGAGATTGTGATCCAGGTTTGGAGTAACTGCTAGACCATCAGGATTTAACAACAACAACAAAAAATTCCCAGCAATCAAATAGACCTGGAAGGTCTGATATAGCTCCCTTATGGTTATCTGAGGAACATATCCGGCTGGCAGAGGAAGAAGCTTGGAGGGGCCTTCCTGCACCAGCTTGATTTTTCAAAACAATGTTAAAAAGACATTGTCCTCTTGAATTTCAAGATGTTTTAAATTTTAATCACTAAATATAAAGTCTATTTCTAAAACTTTTAAAAATAAAGTATCAGTTAAAAAATTTTTTAAGGTTTTTCTGTTGGTTGGTGGAAAGGTAAACTTACTGGGTAACTTTTCTGTTATTTACTATTGGTTATTGATTACTTTATTATTATTAGATTTAACATTTTCTAATTAATTATGAAAATAATAGGAATAGAGTACAAATATTTCAAACCGTAAAGAAATATATTGGGATAAAAAAGAAACCTCAAGCAGTAAGAATGAAGGCAACACAAATGGGATAACAGAACTAGTAGATTAGGAATGTTCCTCTGAATTTGAAAAGTGGATGGGTACTGAATTTTCTGGAATGTTCTTTCTGTGCCTCTTGAAGTCTTACATTTTTCTCCTTTTATCATTAATATGATCAGTGCAGTAATAGAATTTTTAAATGCAAAACCAAATTTGCACTTCTGGCATAAAGCCAACGTGGTAGTAAGTTCAGTCTGCAAACCCATGACTTCAGTAAACAGATCCCCTCAGGAGAGATCCTGGCTCCGGTTTCTTTATTTCTCTGAGTTTCTGTTTTAGGTTTATTTGAACAGGTCCTGTGGGTGCCAGGGCTTCCCTGGGGGCTCAGATGGTGAGGCACCTGCCTGCAGTGCGGGAGACCTGGGTTCCATCTCTGAGTCAGGAAGATCCCCTGGAGAAGGAAATAGCCACCCACTCGAGTATTCTTGCCTGGAAAATTCCACGGACAGAAGAGCTTGGTGGGCTACAGTTCATGGGTTTGCAGAGTCGGTTACAACTAACACTTTCGCTTTCACTATGGGTGCCAATTTCTTTTCAGCAATATTTCATCCAGTGTTGCTAGTTGTTGTTTTTTTTTACCATATTTCGTTAAGTTTATCTAGTTTACTATTGTATTGGAAATAGAAACCAAGTATGTAATTTTATAAATAAAATTCAACGTAAGTTTCTTTATTCAAACAATGAATGCTATACATAAGTACCCTTGTAAATTATATTATTAAAATGCTCTGTGATTTTAATTTGCTTAAATCCAGACTTCCTATGTTCAAATCTTGGTTCTACATTTTATACCTGCAAGACTGAGTTTTTATTACTCAATTTCAGAAATGTAAGTTGAGAACTTCATGCAAATCTAAACTTTACCTCTGTTTGCAACACTATAAAGTTTATTAGAAAGAGAGCAATTGTAGTACTTAATCCAATTCTGACACAGAGCTTCCTTCATAACAAAGAGATTCTAACTGATGGATTGATGTTTGGGGTTCGCTGTTGTTTATTTTAGTTAAAACTTTCTTAGAGAAGAGTGCATTTTGGTCAAATGGATTCGTGGACTTGTTGAATATAAATATTTCAACTCAATTTTTTCATACTTTCTTGAAAGATACAGGACAGTATAATAGCATGAAGTGGGAAAAACCCTGGGTAGAGAATGAGTTTTGAGTCTAGTGCTTAGAAGCTCTATGATCTTCTATTTCCAGACTGTAAAATGAGCGTAATATTTTTCACTTCAAAAGACAGTTATAAAAGGAAATAGGATAATACATGTAAAATGCTTGGTACATAGGAGGCGTTTCAGAAATCTTGTTTCCCTCCTGTCTTCTTTCTATTTCTGAAAATATGTTCATTTGTTTTCCTTTCTGAATAAATAGATTCAAAGCAAAGTTTATTCATTCACACTTTCATGCAAATACACATTCAGTAAATAACTTTAAAGCACCTATGATATTCCAGGGACATATTTTTCAGTAGCAGATTACAAATGATCTTTCCAACTCATGAGTGAAACTGTCAGCCAAAGAAATAACTTAGTAAAACAGAAAAAAAAAATACAACCCTCAAATCTCTGACACAAAGTCTTGCTTTCCTAGTGCAACACAAAATCTCTTTGGAAAGCCTGAAACACCGGATCAAAAACACCTCTAGAAATGAACAGAAGACACTGCGCCTTATAAAACTTTGTCACTCTTTCACTGTGCCATCCTTCCTCACATCCACTTGACAGTCACCCACATCGATACTTCTACAGCCTACATGGCACAAACAGAGCAGAATTTCTTTATATTTAACAGACAAACCAGTTTTCTTATGAATAGTCAAGGTCTTATGAATAGTCAATTTTCTTATGAATAGCCAAGTTATAAATACCTCTAAGAGCTTGCATATTTTGTAAAAGAGGAAATCTAGGGAGAAACACAATCCAGCATCTCAGAGGAGGTATTAGGACAGAGAGGGATGGCAGGAAGGCCTCATAAACTGTACCTTGAGCAGCTAACTCTTTCCACCTCTCTTTGTTCTGCTGGATGATGTCCACCAGGCTGTTTTTGAAGCTCTTCAGGTCCACGCTGGCAAGGGAGTAGTCGGGGGAGTAAGTTCCATCATTCGTGGTGCCTTTCATATTTGATCGTCTAAAGGAATCAGCAATGTGAGATAACATACAGGTTATTGAGCTAATAGTGACCACCAAAGAAACCAGAAAATGCCAAGGGCAGAATAGGGGATGAGGAAGCAGAGCCTGAAACACTTTGCAAAACCAGCTGGAGAAGCAAGAAGGCAGCAGCTCGGGCCCAGCTGCTCCCCTCGCACCTTCCTCCCCTGGGGCAGCGCCAGAGCAGCAGGTGTGTTATGGCGTGGGGGGGCAGTGGGTGAGGCCTACAGAGAGGCGCAGAATCTTGAGACAAGCTGACTTAGTGGTGAGTCCACTGGTGAACATCGCAAAAGAGCCACCAGCATTCTGGAGCTCAAAGTCATAACCGTCCCTGCCCCTCCTTCCCTCATTCAATCGCCAGGCTAACCTGGATCTTTCTCAGGCAGAACATCCCCTCTGTTTCTTCACTAGGGCAACTTTTAAGGACCCTGTTGGTATGTTATTAGGAACAGCTATGTGTTCATATGGGCAAGAATTTAGCATAATTTTTCTGCAACTGTACGTTTTAAATAATATCCTATAACACATTTATAAATAAAGAAATCTAGATTGAAATGTTTTAAATAGTATATAAATGGACTTTATTATTACACATTATACAGATCCATTGTATTCATGTCATGTAAAAGGCTAACTTCGAAGCAGGCATCTTTATTCATTTGTTTGTTAGCAGTTCAACACAATTCCCCCCTCTTAACTGCTTACCACAATTGGATATGTTAATATATCCAGGATAAAATTCATACATTTCAATAAAAATTCAAATAATATTTATTCTCCTGAGTACTGAATATGATTCTGTAGTACTCCTTAGTATTAAACTTGGATATTTTTTCTAGTGGACATCAAGTTCCTCATTTCAAAGGCAGATGCAATATATTATAGAGCCATTAGGTGGCAATACTACCTAGTAATTCTTCTAAGAATTTCCTGCTTAATGAAAGGAATAATAAAAATAATTATAAGTAAAAGAGAAAAGACACTAAAAAAGAAAACAATCAAACCTGCTTGCTCCATAGGAAGGAGTTTTGGTTTTCGAGTCTTCCTCTATAAGAGGAATAATAATTTTCTCTGTTGAGTCTGTCAGAAGAGAAAATGTTGGTTCTACTATGAAATCAATGAAACCTACAAAAGCAAAAACACAAACAAATATCAATAAAGTCAAGTGTTATAATTTCCTAAATTCTAAATTAGTAATAATTCAGATTCTAATGCTCTTGATAGCAATTTTCAACTACAATGTTGGCTTAGTTTACTCCTTGCAATTAATTTTAATCCAATAACACAATCTTTAGGAGAGTTTAACTGCTCTACAAAATCCTCTCAAGCAGTGAAAATGGGATACAATTTAAACTTGCTAGTTCAAGTGTATTGAGTTTCCTGTTAATGTTCAGCCTCATGTTACTGTTAACAATAATTTCAGACTAACCAGAGTCAATTTGTTTTTCGCTGTTACCGAGAGGGATCACTCTCCTTTCTAAAAGATCTTCACTTGTTTGTTGAATTTTGTTATTGACTAACAAGAAATAATATCCAAGCTCCAAAGAAACTAAATAGTTGAACTGTTTTTTCAAGCCCCAGGAAGGCAACCACTTTTTTTCTTCTCATATTATACCAGTCAGAGCTTTCTGCCAGTGAGGTAATATTTCAAATAGCTGTTTATTATATTCAGGATATAAAATGTTAGTTCACAGAGCGTGGGTGTATTTTGTTAAATCTGTCAGGGAACAGTAACATCTCTGGGAGACAGCATTAATCCCACCACTTTGAGTCGTCAGGACTGCATAAAGACTTTTACATTTTAAGTACTCATCAAACTAGAAAATGACACACACACAGAATGCGGCATGGTCCTCTAGGGAGCATTTACTGCCTGTGTTTAGGTGGAGAAGAAGACAAGCTCTGTGTACATTCAGCACCCGAGGGCCCAGGAGAAGCATTGTGCTGGAAATCAAATGTTTGTTGCCTTAAACCGACTGGGAGCAACAGACCATCATCTGGATATGAGAACACTGTGGGGATGCTTTTTAAATGACAGTGTCCTGGGAAATATCTACATTTAAAAAATATCCTATTCATCAGAAACTTGGATAAAGTAATTCCCATTTCAAATTTAATTCAAAAACCTTGAGTTTTGTGTTTTAATTGATGACTTCAAGTTAAGTCGATGTTAATTGACCACCAGGGAGTTCTTTCAAGTTTTGTCTATGGTTTTAAATGCTTGGGATCTAGTGACTGTCAAATGAGTCACCTTTACTAACATGGCCGTAATTACAGTATAGCAACAAGCCTCAGAAACTTAATTTTTCTCAGTCTCCCACAGAGGCCCTTAACCTGCCATATTCACGCCTTGTAAATGATGAGAGGCCCCTGTGTTATGGCAGCTAGGAAAACAGCTATTGGAAGGTGGGCAGGCAGTGGGAAAGGTGAGAGCAAGAAGATTTCTGACAGGTGATCACCACTTTGGAGGAGGTGCTGCAGGACCAACTATGGAGGTAAGGTGGTGATTCTTTCATTTATTGGCCATATATGCCAGAAATGAAGATGCTGGCCCAGGGAATGCCATTTTAATATATTAACAATAGCAGTAACATGTTTTAATCATGGGCTGGATTTAAAGTTCCCAACATAAACACAAATGAAAAGAATAAATAAGGTTGGGAGCAATATCATTTTACAAATTTCCTGTTGTTGGTTTCCCTAACATGTTCATATCCTAAGAATTTTTTCCCAAAAAAATGCAAGCTAGTACATTAGGCATATTATTCAAATTTAGTGATAACAGAATGGATACATTAATATTTTCATGGGATTATTCCATATATAAAGAATTAAATTACAGAAAATAATTAGCAAATAAAACAATAAAAAATGCTGTCTCTTGCACAGAAAGAGAAGAAAGTTCTGCATTTTAAAAAAAGATTACAAAGAGAATAACAATTATTTACTAACTCTGCTCTGTTGATTCATTTTGTGAGAATGTTTCAAAATTCTTACCATTCACCACCATATAGATCAGTCTAAAGATTAAATTTATCATGCATATGCAGTAGATTTTCATGAGTGATAAACATTGTGTATCCATTTGAAAACTAACAGGCTCACACTCGCTCTCCGCGACCACCAGTTCTCAGTATTACCTATTTGGGACTGGGCCACCATCGTAGACTTCCGATCGCAAAGCGGGGAAAATGGAAGCCCTAATTCAGCTTCTTTATCTCCCTACAGAAAGAAACGCCCGTTAGTCCAGACTTGGTGTGGAGAAACTAAGATAAGAGCAGCTTCGATAAAACCCTTAAAAAGTTGCATTTTTTATTTCTTAATTGGCTTTGTGTATTTATTATAAAACCAAAAGCTGTTATTCAAGTTCATATAACTTTACTGAGTTCGTGTCCTTTTGGGGATGTGTTGTATAAGGCACAAGTGTCAGAAGTAAAATAACAGGAACATTTTCAGCACCTGGAGACTCTGCATTGGTATTCTAGAGAGATAATCCTTTGTTCTTTGGAATTTTCTAATGTTACCATGCTGTCTATGGGGATGCACAGAGTCGGACACGACTGGAGCGACTTAGTAGCAGCAGCAGCAGTGGCGGCGGTGGCTTGGTGGTCTAGTGGCTAAGGCACCACACTCCCAAAGCAGAGGGCCTGTGTTTGATTCGTGCTCAGGGAGCTGGATCCCAATACTGCATCTAAGAATTCACATGCTGCAAATAAGACCCAGTACAGTCAAATAAAATTAAACACTTTTTAAAAAAGTATATGAGCATTTCAAAAGATCTTTCTACCTATAAACCCTAGTAATGAGGAACATATTCAATATTCTTACATTCTGTTTGCATGTGAGTAAAAATTGCTCAGTTGTGTCTGACTCTTTGTGACCCCATGGACTATACAGTCTATGAAATTCTCCAGGCCAGAATACTTGTAGTGGGTAGCCTTTCCCTTCTCCAGGAGATTTTCCAAACCCAGGGATCGAACCCAGATCTCCTACATTGCAGGCAGATTCTTCACCAGCTGAGCCACAAGAGAAACCCCAGAATCCTGGAGTGGGTAACCTATCCCTTCTCCAGCAGATCTTCCCAACACAGGAATTGAACCAGGGTCTCCTGCATTGTAGGCAGATTCTTTATGAACTGAGCTACTGTTTGCATAAATTTTGTTTTAATGTAGTCTTATCAGAGAAAGTTGAAATATCAATGATTTTTTACTATGCGATCTTATCAATTGTAGATTAATTGAGCACAAATATTGAAGAACTCCATTTCTGTTTGGGCTAAATATCATGAGAGATAATAGATTTAAAGGTGGCTACTATGGACAAAACTTGTTTACTATGTCCGCATGACTGCATGCTCAGTTGCTTAGTCGTGTCAGACTCTTTGTGACCCCTTGGACTGTAGTCTGCCAAACTCCTCTGGCCTTGACATTTTTCAGGCAAGAATACTGGAGTGGGTTGCTATTTCCTCTTCTGGCAGATCTTCCCAACCCAGGGACAGAACCTGCATTTTTTATGTCTCCTGCATTGGCAGGTGGATACTTTACCACTAGTGCTACCTGGGAAGCCATTAATTATGATAAGCTGTATCAAACATTGGCTCTTGGCATTCAAGGAGATTTGAAAGAGGAGAGAGGATACCTCAAGAGTATCCTATTGAAGAGGGGAAAGGACAGATGGAATTCTCCAGTTAAGAATACTGGAGTGGGTTGCCATGCCCTCCTGCAGGAGATCTTCCCAACCCAATGACTGAACCTGGGTCTCTGACATTGCAGGTGGATTCTTCATCATCTGAGCCACCAGGGAAGCCCCATAAGACCACTGTTAGGACATATGATTTGGTCTTAAGATCAGGGGACAAAAGGGAGTAGCCTACATTTAATGGCAGAGCCCATGTTACAAGGCAACACCTGTCTGAGAACTTCAGTTTCCTTTGTCTGCTTTCTCTAACATCTTTTCATCATGGTCTTTACATTATGTCAATGTGCGGCTTTAAAGTTCTTACTGATATGTTTTCTGGTGCAATTCCTCTGAACCATGCCTCTGGTTATGACGGGCAGAAAGTTTGAAATCAGAATTGCTTGGGAAGATCTAGATACGGTCATCAAAGAATTAGCAGGTCAAGTAGCTACAAACAGGGATGTTTCACTATGTCATGACTTACAGAAAACAGAGAAAGAATTCCTGTGACCTCTTCCTGCAAACTTCATCTATTTAATAGAGTTATCCTGAGGTTATCTAAGATAATTTATATGAAGTTTAAGGATATTACCTAATATATAGTCAGTAGTCAGTAATATTAATTAATAAAAATCAGAGATGGTTAGATAGCATCACTGACTCAATGGACATGAATTTAAGGAAACTTCATTAAGATACTGGAGGGCAAGGGAACCTGTCTACTGCAGTCCATGGGGTCACAAAGAGTTAGACATGACCTAGCAACTGAACAACAACAACAAAAGTCATAATTCTTAATAGCAAAAGCACCTGCAAATTAGAGGTATTTATGGTGTGTGATGCATAGGCAGGTCAGGAAGCAACAGTTAGAACTGGACATGGAACAGCAGACTGGTTTCAAATAGGGAAAGGAGTACATCAAGACTGTGTATTGTCACCTTGGTTATTTAACTTCAATGCAGTGTACATCATGAGAAACACTGGGCTGGAAGAAGCACAAGCTGGAATCAAGATTTCTGGGAGAAATATCAATAACCTCAGATACGCAGATGACACCACCCTTATGGCAGAAAGTGAAGAGGAACTAAAAAGCCTCCTGATGAAAGTGAAAGAGGAAAGTGAAAAAGTTGGCTTAAAGCATATTCAGAAAACTAAGATTGTGGCATCTGATCCCATCACTTTATGGCAAATAGATGGGGAAACAGTGGAAACAGTGGCTGCCTTTATTTTTCTGGGCTCCAAAATCACGGCAGATGGTGATTGCAAACATGAAATTAAAAGATGCTTACTCCTTAGAAGGAAAGTTATGACCAACCTAGATAGCATATTGAAAAGCAGAGATATTACTTTGCCAACAAAGATCCGTCTAGTCAAGGCTATGGTTTTTCCAATGGTCATGTATGAATGTGAGAGTTGGACTGTGAAGAAAGCTGAGTGCCAAAGAACTGATGCTTTTGAGCTGTGATGTTGGAGAAGACTCTTGAGAGTCCTTTGGACTACAAGGAGATCCAACCAGTCCATTGTGAAGGAGATCAGTCCTGGGTGTTCATCGAAAGGACTGAGGCTAAAGCTGAAACTCCAATACTTTGGACACCTCATGAGAAGAGTTGACTCATTGGAAAAGACCTTGATGCTGGGAAAGATTGAGGGCAGGAGGAGAAGGGGATGACAGAGGATGAGATGGCTGGATGGCATCACCGACAGGATGGACATGGGTTTGGGTGAACTCCGGGAGGTGGTGAGGGACAGGGAGGCCTGGCATGCTGCAGTTCATGGGATCCCAAAGAACTGGACATGACTGAGCGACTGCACTGAATTGAACTGATGCTTATCTTGGATGATGTTAAACTACACGAGAAAGGATTAGTACTTAATTTACTTCTAATGGACTGGGGCATTGGCTTTCCCTTTCTATTTCCTAGATGGAATTGACATAACAGACATTCTGTTTCTGAAACATTAATTTGTATGCAGTATGGGGTGGCTTGGGATAAGTTAAAGATGAGGCTTGCGCTTCAAACCTGAATGAAAGGGAAACTTTGGGACTACAAACAGAAATAACACAACTGTATGAGAGTTTGATTGAAAGACTATTATGAATTTTAACATATTGAGAATAAAGTAAAAGAATAATATCATTAACAGCTTGTTAAATAAAATGACATTACTATTATTAAAATAGAAATAAAGCTGCTTATATGCTTCATGGGAAATGTAATACTGTAAATTCCTAATTGATATATGCAAAGATGATTAATTGCTTTTATTAGCTACAGTGTTGGTGATATTTCAAAAGATGTAGATTCATACCATTTAAATTCATTGACCTGAAAATGATCATTTGGGCCTTAAAAAGGCATTGTGATGATTTATTTTCCATGAACTAAATTTCATAAAATGCTGGATACTAAAATTTTCATATGGGACTTAGGCATTTGATAAACATATCCAGGGTTGATCTTCCTACAGATGAGGCAGGAGATTTTATATTATACTTGCTTCTTGTATTGCACAATTGATTTAGAATATTAAACTTCCACTGCTAAAAACATTGAATGCTAAGATGAGTTAATTATTTATTTATAAACATTTCAAAGTGTTATTTATTCTTTAGGGTGAATAAAGGCCACAAGCACAAGATTAGTAGAGGGCCCTATAGCCAGACTCTGAGGGAACCAGGAACCCTAGAGGACAAGGGAAACTCCTAAGGGAAAGGGAAAGATATGTAAAGAGAGAGTCAGGATACTTGAAGATGAGTTTGACAAACAACAAATTTCTTATTCTGTCCCTGAATAAGGAACATTTACTTTTCATCAAAGTGAAATCCATAGACACTGTGTAAATCAACTGGTTTATATATTTTTGGAGGTTGTGCTTTCATTTGAGGATACTAACAATAGGAGGCAAATAATTTTAAAAATAAAAAAAACTCACCAGATACACGTATATTCTGATGCATTGAATCAGACAAGTGACTGATGCAAAATTTTAGGTTCCTAGGTCATTAAAATCCTAAAAGATAATGCTGTTAAAGTGTTGCACTCAATATATCAGCAAATTTGGAAATATCAGCAGTAGCCAAAAGGCTAGAGAAGGTCAATTTTCATTCCAGTCCCAAAGAAGGGCAATGCTAAAGGATGTTCAAACTACTGCACAATTGCATTTGTTTCACGTGCTAGCAAGGATATGTGCAAAATCATTCACGCTAGGCTTCTGCAGTACATGAACTGAGAACTTCCAGATGTACAAGCTGGGTTTAGAAAAGGCAGAAGAACTAGAGGTCAAATTGCCAAAATTCATTGGATCATGAGGAAGGCAAGGGAATTCCAGAAAAACATCTACTTCTGCTTCACTGGCTACACTAAAGTCTTTGACTGTGTGGATCACAACTGTGAAATATTCTTAAAGCGATGGGAATATGAGTCCACCTTACTTGCTTCCTGAGAAACCTGTATATAGACCAAGAAGCAACAGTTAGAACTCAACATGGAATAACGGAGAGGCTCAAAACTGGGAAAGGAGTACAAGGCTGTATGTTGCCACCTTGTGTATTTAACTTACATGCAGAGTGTATATGTAAGTGATCAGTCATGTCCGACTTTTTGTTATGCAATGGACTGTAGCCTGCAAGATTCCTCTGCCCATGGAATTTTCCAGCAGGAGAACTGGAGTGGGTTTCCATGCCCTCCCCCAGGGGATCTTTCTGACTCAGAGACTAAACCGGCATCTCTTGCACTGGCAGGCAGATTCTTTACCCCCGTGTTTCCTGGGAAGCCCTAGGTGTGCAGAGCATACTGTGCAAAATGCAGAGCTGAATGAATCACAAGCTGGAATCAAGATTTCTGGGAGAAGTACCAACGACCTCAGATATGCATATTATACCGCCCTAATGGCAGAAAATGAAGAGGAATTAAAGAATCTTCTGATAAGGGTGAAAGAGGAGAGTGAAAAAGCTGACTTTAAACCCAACATTCAAAAAACTAAGATCATAGCATCTGGTCCCATCACTTCATGACAAACAGAATGGGAAAAAGTGGAAATAGCAACAGATTTGGGCTCCAAAATTACTGCAAACAGTGACTGGAGCCATGAAATTAAAAGATGCTTCCTCCTTGGAAAGAAAGTTATCACAAACCTAGACAGCATCTTTAAAAACAGAGATATCACTTGGCTGGCAAAGGTCTATATAGTCAAAGTTATGGTTTTTCTAGTAGACATGTACTGATGTAGAATTGGACCATAAAGGCAGGTGAGCACCAAAGAACTGATACTGAGTTGTGTTGTTGGAGAAAACTCTTGAGAGTCCCTTGGACAGCAAGGAGATCAAACTAATCATTCCAAAGGAAACAGTCTCAAATATTCATTGGAAGGACTAATGCTGAAACTCCAAATTTTGGCCACCTGATGTGAAGAGCTAACTCACTGGAAAAGACCCTAATGCTGGGAAAGATGAAGGGCTGGAGGAGAAGAGGGCAGCAGAGGATGAGATGGTTAGACAGCATCACAGACTCAATGCATGTGAATTTGATCAAACTCTAGGAGCTAGTGAAGGACAGGGAAGCCTGGCATGTTGTAGTCCCTGGGGTTGCAAAGAGTTGGACTTGACTTAGTGACTGAATAGAGCAGAACCACTAAACTCAATTATTTAACCAACAACTAAGTTATGCCCCTGAATCAATGCATCTTTTCTTGGAGATGAGCCTGTAGGTAGAGGTTGAGAAAGTGGTTCCATCAACTTGGAAACTCAAGTAGCCTGATGTGCTCAGGCCTGATAGTTCATATCTGTCTTAGCAATTCCCTTGGGGGTTGTTAGAATTTCTTCTTTGAAAGGCCATAACAAAGAACTAATACACTTATACCTTGGAGATATTCTAGGTTGGGTTTCAGACCACCAAAACAAAGCAAGCACTGTAATAAAGTGAGCTATATGAGTTTTTATGTTTCTTAGCGCAAAGCAAGCATTGCAATAAAGTGAGCTACGAGGTTTTTTTGTTTCCTAGTGTATATAAAAGTTATGTTTATCTACTACAGACTATTAATGTAGTCTAATATAGTTTAATAAGTGTATACTTACATTATGCCTAAAAAAGCAATATATATAGCTTAATTTAAAATGCGTTATTGATAGAAATTTTAGCCATCATCTGAGTCTTCAGTGAATTGTGATCTTTTTGGAGGGTTCTGAGTACTGATGGCTGCTTACTGATCAGGGTGGTAGTTGCTAAAGGTTGGGGTGGCTGTGCCATTTCTTAAAATAAGAACACAATGAATGTGGCACATCAATTGTCTCTTTCTTTCATGAATGGTATCTCTGTAACATGTGAAATTGTTTGACAGCATTTTACCCATAGAATTCTTTCAAAATTGAATCAGCCCTCTCAAACTCTGCCACTGCTTTAGCAACTAAGTTTATGTAATATTCTAAATCCTCTGTTGTCATTTCAACAATTTTCACAGCATCTTCACCATGAATGATTTACATATCAAGAAAGCAGTTTTTTTGCTCATCCTTCGGAAGCAAATCCTCATGAATTAAAGTCTTATTATGATACTGCAGCAATTCAGTCACATTTTCAGGCTTTATATCTAATCCTAACTTTCCTGTTATTTCCACATCTACAGTTACTTCCTCCACTGAAGTCTTGAACTCCTCCAAATCATCCCTGAGGGTTAGAATTAACTTTTATTAAACTCCTGTTAATGTCAATATCTTGACTTTTTACATGAATAACAAATATTCTTAATGACATCTGGAATACTGAATTATTTCCAGAAGGTTTTCAATTGCTTTGCTCAGATCCATCAGAGGAATCACTATCTATGGTAGATATAGTTTTATGAAATATAATTCTTACATAATAAGACTTGAAAGTGGAAATTATTCCTTGATCCATGGCTGCAGAATGGATGTTGTGTTAACAGGCATGAAAACAACATTATCTTGTACATCTCCATCAAAGCTCTCAGATAACCTGTGCATTGCCAATGAACAGTAATAATTTAAAAGGAATCTTTTCCTGAGCAATGGGTCTCAGAAATGGCCTTAAAATATTCAGTAAAGCATATTGTCAACAGATGTGCTGTGATTCAGGCTTTATTGTTCCATTTATAGAGTACAGGTAGAACAAACTTAGCATAATTCTTAAGGGCTTCCCTGGTGGTTCAGATGGTAAAGAATTTGCCTGCAATGTGGGAGACCCAGGTTCAATACCTAGATTGGGAAGATTCCCTGCAAAAGAAAATGACTACCCACTCCAGTATTCTTGCCTGGGAAATCCCATGGATGGAGGAGCCTGGCAAGTTACAGTCCATGGGGTTGCAAAGAGTTGGATATGACTGAGCGACTAACACTAAGGGCCCTATGGATTTTCAGAACAGTAAGTGAGCAATGGCTTCAACTTTAAGTCACCAGTTGCATTAGCCCCTAACAAGTGAGTCAGCCTTTGAAGCTTTGAAGCCAGTTATGTACTTTCTCTTTAACTATGAAAGTCCTAGATTGCATCTTCTTCCCATAGAAAGCTGTTTCCTTACATTGAAAATCTGTTGTTTAATGAAGCAACCTTCCTAATTGTCTTACTTAGATCTTCTGGGTATCTTGAAGCACTTACTGCTTCACTTTGAACTTCTATGTTATAGAGATGGCTTCTTTCCTTTAACCTCAGGAATAGGCCTCTGCTAGTTTCAAGCGTTTCTTCTGTAGCTTCCTCCCCTCTCAGGCGTCATAGATGTGAAGAGAGTTAGAGCCTTACTCTGGATTAGGCTTTGGCTTGAGGGAATGTTGTGGCTGTTTTGATCTAACTAGACCACTAAAATTTTCTCCATATCAGTAATAAAACTATTTTGCTTTCTCATCATTCATGTATGTGTTCACTGCAGTAGCACTTTTAATTTTATTCAAGAACTTTTTATTTGCATTCACAACTTGGCTAATCTGCAAAAGAGGTCCAGCTTTCAGCTCATCTCAGCTTCTCATGTGCCTTTTCTATTAAGCTGGGCTTCCTGGATGGCTCAGATGGTAAAGAATCTGCCTACAATGCGCGAGACCCGGGTTCGATTCCTGGGTTGGGAAGATCCCCTGGAGAAGGAAATGGCAATCCACTCCAGCACTCTTGCCTGGAAAATCCCATGGACAGAGGAGCCTGATAGGCTACAGTCCATGGGGTTGCAAAGAGTCGGACACAACTGAGCGACTTCATCCCCGGGTGGCTCAGATGGTAAAGAATCTTCCTGTGGTACGGGAGACCTGGGTTCAATCCCTGGGTTGGAAAGATCGCCTGGAGAAGAGAATCTCTAGTATTCTTGCCTGGAGAATTCCATGGACAAGGGAGACTAGCAGGCTATAGTTCACGGGGTCGCGAAGAGTCGGACATGACTGAGTGACTAACACATACGTTCTATTAAGCTTAATCATTTCTAGCTTTTTATTTAAAGTGAGAGATGTGCAACTCTTCCTTTCCTGTGAGCACTTTGAGGCCATTATAGGATTGTTAATTTGTCTAATTCCAATATTGTCCTGTCTCAGGGAATAGGGAAGCCCAAGGAGATGGAGAGAGACAGGGTAATGGCCAGCTAGGCAGTGAGTGGTCAGAATACAAACAATATTTATCAATTGACATCACCTTCTTGCATAGGAGTGGTTTGTGGCACCTCGAAATGATTACAATAGTAACATCAGAGGTCACTGATCATATAATACATATAACCAATACATATAATAATAACACATATAGTAATAGTGAAAAATACAACAAATACATTGTTATATTTAGCCACTGAGTTATTGTTTAGTTGCTGAGTCGTGTCTGAATCTTTTGCAACCCCATGGACTGTAGCCTGCCAGCCTCCTTCTGTGCATGAGATTTCCCAGGCAAGAATCTTGGAGTGGGTTGCCATTTCCTTCTCCAGGGGATCTGCCCAACCCAGGGATCAATACTCTATCTCCTGCATTGGCAGGCAAATTTTTTTACCACTGAGCCACCAGAGAAACCTCAACTAATATATATAACAATAAAAAAATAAAAACATGAAAGACGGTGAGAATTACCAAAACCTGACATAGAGACATGAGGTAAAACAAATGCTGTCAGAAAAATGTCACTGATAGACTTGCTGTGTGCAGGATTGCCACAAACTTTCAACTTGTAAAACCAAACAAAAAAAAGTAGTATCTGCAAAGCACAATAAAATGAGGCACAATAAGTGAATTATGTCTGTAATTATTTTAACTCTTCCTTAACAGAGTGAAATGCTCTGACAGCGGTCAAAAAGATGTCAAACCCAGTGATTCAAGGGCACATTTTTCCTTTTTCATTTCTGTATTTTCTCTGAAGCCAAAACAATTTCTTATAGCTTTAAAGTAACGAAAAAGATTTAAAAAGGGTGAAGTACAGGTATCTTGAGAAACCTCTTTCACTGAAGCACTTTTAGTCTCAGAAGCACCATCCGCAGTAAGCACTTAGCAAGCTCCTGACCGCAGGCGTGAAGGGCACTCTAAGACTAAGGGTAGAATTAGAGGGATCACCAGTTCTCCAGGGAATTTAATTGTGAAAGGAGGGGAAGATGCACTAGTTTGGCCTTCTTGAAACAACTTTCTTAAGGGAGTTAGCTCATCTAATTAATCCCCTTCATTCCTTCTAAAAAATGGGCCCTTCTACACGTACCACACCTAGAGTCCACACACCTCTACAAAAGATTCCATACGACCCAAGGAAGATCCCACATCTGCAACTAACACTTGGCCCGGTCAAGTAAATATAAATAAAACAATTGTGTGAGTCATGGCCGAGACCCCATAGATTGCTTCAGGATGGAGCTGGTCACCAGAGAGAATAACCACATGATTAGAGAGGCCTGGAATACTGGGCAGCCTGCTCTCCTGGTATGAAAGGAGGGCTGGAGATTGACTTCCATCATATTGGCCAATGATTTAATCAACCATGCCTATGAAATGAACCCCCCATAAAAACTCCTGACCCCAAAGCAGATGTTGGTTGGTGATCACACGATTCTGGGAAGGTGGCATACCCTGTCTCTATGGGGAGAGAGCACGGAAGCTCCGTGTCTGGGGCCCTTCCAAACCTTGCCCTTTATACATCTTTATTTGGCTGTTCTGAGTTGTAGTTTTTATAATAAAATTATAATTGTAAGTGTAGAAAGTTCCTGAGTTACTTGACACACTATACTCTAGAACCGCAAGCGGGAGTAGAGACAGAAGGACGCCATAGAGGAAAAAATTCGTATCCATGTTGCAGAGAACGCTGGTCATTCTCCATGTTGATGAAGTAAAAATTCACATTTCAAGGCAATACGAGGAAAATTTAAGCATAATTTCCTGCTCTGCCCATTTGGGCCTTTCCCCTCCCCTCAAGTGTTCACTGTGCATGCATATTATGCATGAACTAAACCTCCCCAGGGGCAGAAATATCTGCTTAATCATAAAGATGAATTTTTCTCCTTATGGCACCAGCCATGTCACTCCTTAGAAAATAACATAACTTTTTCAGCATCACAAGGAGTCAAGATGACCCACTGCTTGCTTTGTATGTGTAGCCATCTTTGATGAACTTTATGTACCATGCCAATACATCATTCCCCTTAAAGATAGTGATAGGTGCACAACAGGCTGGTCAGGTGACCTGGGGAGATATGGACCATATCTAATAGAAGTTCTTAAGAACTCACTTATAAACTTATTAATGTTACTATCATTTGTATTCTGCTGATTTTTCATGATTATTGTTTCTTGTGTTAATAAATGTGTGGCTGGGACTCAAATAAAATTAATGATTAGGCAGCTTGAAACAATTAATCAAATACTCAGTTCTATAGGATCAATGATTATAAAAGTGTAACTCTAGGTATAGGAAGAAGAAACAAGATGAAGCCTTTCCTGAGCTATAACGGAATAGTATGACAAGTGTTCCAGAAGTTTGGGGCCACTGTTAATGAGTACAGTCCAGTAAGAGTATATTGAGTGGGTTATCAATGAAACACTTGCCTGGCATAGGAATGAGCATTCCTAGCACCATGGGACAAACTGTTCATGAAATGTCTCCTAAATCTTGGTCAAAATTTGGACCTAAAGGGACGGGATTGTAAAATAAAGAATATTGCCCACCATCCAGTCCATCCAGTCATTAGCCACTGTGGTTGCTGATTTATACACATGCTAAAAAGAATTGAGTGAAGAGCAGAATGAGGTACGTTGTGCTAGGGAAACGGACAGAACTGGCCCGTAGACAGTTAAATATTTTCAGCAGAAATTTCTTATGAACCTGGATTCTTGTATCTTCCCATACTTAGAAAAGCATAACTAAGATATTTGTTCCTAGTGACTAACAGCGACTTTCTGTGGAGACATGTACTTGATTACAGGCACCCCCTTGCCAAAATCACATATATACTGTCCTCCCCCTTTACCTCTTCAGAGCAGTTCTCAGAACTCTCTGAGAGACTTTCCTAGATTATAATTCTCAATTTGACTCAAACAAAATTTTCCATTTCTTCCTTATATTGGCTATTGATTAAGTTTTTGTTGACAATATCCAGGTTTGGTTTTTCACATAACAATAGCTTCTTGCAGTTAGGTACATGTTCATCCAGCTAAAAACTATATTTCTCAGCTATCCTTGTAAATATACATGTGTAAGTAAATTCCAAACAAAAAGATATATGCAGAAGTGTTATACATCCTCTCTTTCCCTTTTTATGATGAAATCTATTTTCTGTCTTTGAAAACTCTAACTCTAGCATTTTACCTTTCAATAGCAGATAACAGCTCTAATCTGTTTATTTCTTTCTCGCTTAGCTTGGCATCTAAGATCCAAGAATTGACCCTCCTTAAAACATGTATAATACTACATAAGATTACTTAATATGTGCATCTGAGAGATTAATAAATTCTGCCTAAGTCCCAAGAATGCAGTGTGGCCAGTTGGTAATATCACATCACAAGGTCTGCATTTTGTACAGAAAAAATGTATGTTAATATTCACAGCCACTATTTCCAAAAGCATTTGCACAGATACAGCGTGAAAGAGGCACCTGTAGGAAAAACTCCTCCATTAGGGCCATGGTCCATCGGTGGTGCAGCTTCCAGGATTTGGCTGGGTGACTGATGTCTGCTGCATGGAGAATCAGGGACATGGTTTTGGCTTTGTCAAGCCTGTCAAAACAAGGGCATGCTCAAATTATCAGAACAAAATAACCAACTAGAATTTTTTCCAAGTCCAAGCCCACAGATCTTTAATATGAAAACAAAATTATAACTTACCCTTCAGGTTGCTGCAAACTATTTCTTATATTTTTAATTTGCTGGAAGTGACCCGACATGTCTGTAGACAAAACCATTTCAATCACTAGGTTCCGAAGATCCCTGTGGAGTGAGTCATCAAAAGCAGAAAGGTTTGGCCTTTTTTCTTTGTTCTCAAGTGAAACATTAAATATTAAGAATTACATTTTATTTTTTCTAATGGTATGAGCAGAAAAGATGCTATATTTTTAAATATAAAAGAGCTTATAGAAGTTTGGCTTTAGGATGTCACCAGGAGAGCAATCTGTGAATGATGCTGTGTAACATTTCCTTTTAAAGAACTGGGTGCTTTCCCTCTCGTATACACAACCCTTCCCCACTCATACTTTCTAAATATTATTTTTAGAAATAATTAATATCAAAAAGGATCCTAGCCAATTTTAGAGAAAAACCACTCTAAAGGAAGAATTTACTATTAATAAAAGTACCACCATTATTCAATATTTACTCAATCCAGACAGTGTTTTAAGAGTTTTTTATGTGAGGGGCACTGTTATTTCCAATCCAAGAGGATTGAGTTGTTTGCCCAGTCATACAGCTAGTATATAGCAGAGATAAGACTCAACCGCATGAGCAGTACTACCAAAGCTGGCAGTTGGACCACTCCATTGTACCAAGTTCCATCATAAGAACTCCAGGAAACCAAGACTATAAGTGCCTAGGAATTCTCTGTTTAAGCTCTGGGGACCTTGAATCTACATATCATAGACAGAGCTATTGGTAATGTTGAAATTATAACCAAGATTCTGTAAATATGGTGACCATATCACAAAGCCTATACATGAATAAATCATTCTCACACTAAGCAGGAGATAACTGAAGCAACCTAGCAGCAGCAGCAGCAGCAGCAAAGCCTTGCATGTTCTACAACTCATTGCTTGCTCAGTACAGATAAGTAAAAATGTTACTTATGCTGGAAATCATATTTTATTTTTATTCTGTGGCCAGTAGAGTAAGCTAAATTACAAGTGTATGGCAAACTTGAATTACGGTCTTGTGTCAAAGATGTTTTACCTAAAGTTGGTATGATTGAAGGATTTGTTTTAAAAACAACACAGATTAGAGATTCTTGCTGAAAATTATGGGTGCTCAATTCATTTGGGTTTTTAGGATGGGAGCAATGAGAAAACAATACTCTGATTACTTACTGTTCATGATATTGGATAGCCTGCTTAGAATATACTTTTACCCAAATATTAAGGGAATGGAAGATATCAAAGAAGTTAATACAATTATTCTCAATTACATTTTTTCTTCTAAATTATGAGATATCCATGCTACAATACAAACTGTACCAAAACATTCATGTTAGTAGGAAAAATGAGAGAAAAGCTTTATGAAATCTGTAAGATTTAATAAATATAGTTTGCAGATGTAATGTGAAAAAAGAAACAACAGACCCAAAATGCATTATTTGTGCTAAACTCACATCAAACCAAGATTTAATACCTAATTTATAGTTTTAACCTCCCCTAGGAGTGAAAACTTAAACCAGCACTAGGGAGGAAATCTGCCTGATAGACCCCTGTTATCCCCCCAAAAAGGTGACTTTGCCTGAAACAATCAGATCCTTGCTAGAATAACTTTCTTGCCTTGCCTCTTTCTACTTATAAAATTCTGCCATTTTGTACAGTTATTAGAGCTCCTTTTTACCTTCTACATGGGATTTTGCCCAATTCATGAATTGTTGAATAAAGTCAATAAGATCTTTAAAATTTACTCAGTTGAATTCTGTTTTGTAACAGTAATCAGTAAATGCTAGGTGTTATCAATAATCAACTAATAATATATCAATAAACTAGTACACAAAGGAAATGTATTCATTATAAGTTTTTCTTGCCAAAATTTAAAAATCGTTGCATTTATGGTTACTAAAGTTACTTGAAGAAATAGATATGCAAACAGAAAACCTACAAGTCTTAAAAAGCTATCCATATTTTAATTCTTGGTGAAATAGGATTAAGGTTATACTAGCAAATGCATTTTTATAGCTTTTGGAAACAGTGTTGGATTTATTAAATTCTATCATATCATAAATCATATATAAGTCAACTCATAAATCCTGTGATATTGCTTCAGGGAAGAAGCCAGTTCTGACTCCATGTTGGAACTGTCTCTTTGATTTGTTCTCTGTTGCTTTTGT
Organism: Madoqua kirkii; assembly: GCA_006408675.1. Classification (NCBI taxonomy): domain Eukaryota; kingdom Metazoa; phylum Chordata; class Mammalia; order Artiodactyla; family Bovidae; genus Madoqua; species Madoqua kirkii. The sequence goes on from SJYC01109691.1 coordinate 28,067, forward strand.
TATTGTAATCATACAGAATGGCTGGCCTCAGAGAATCTTGCCCCTCTGCCTGTTAAACTAAAGTGCCTTTGCTCACAACCCTGTCCACCTGTGGATGGCAGGAAGGAAGAAATTAATACATTCCCTGCCTGAGGTTTGCCATTCTAGATGTTTGCAACATTAATAGCCTTTTCACTTGGATTTCTCACCTCCCCTTACCTCTAGTCTATAAAAGAACCTGGCATCCAGACACCAGTAAGATAGCTATTTTGAGGCACTAGCCTACCATCTTCTCTGTCTGCCTGCTCCCCAATTAAAGTCTCTTCCTTGCCTCAGCACCGTCTCTAGGATTCACTGGCCTATTGTGCAGCAAACAGAGCATGCTTGGACCCAGTAACAATATTATGGTATTTGTTAAACAAATTTGGGAATGTCCTGGCAGCCCAGTTGTTAGGACTTGGTACACTTATTGCCAGGGTCACAGGTTCAATCCCTCGGGGAATTATGATCCCATAAACTGTGTGGCTTGTCCAAAAAAAAATTATAAAACCATTCAATTAGGATGTTTTGTACAGTAAGTACTTGTTTTGTACAGTAAGCTACTGTACAAAAATATAAAATATTACAGGAGCAAACTATTAGAATAAATAATAAAGATGTTAAAGAAAAAAGTGTAATAGAAAAATAACACATTGAAACAGCAACAGAATCAACTTAGAGAAGAAGATGGTTAATTCAAAGGAATAACAAAAATTAACAATGGAAATATAATCCCTGAGAAGGATAATCACTGATAAAAAATAAATTAATATTCTAGATGGAAATAGTCTCTGGGACCTTAGCAACCAACTCTGCACCTCTTCTACCCTTGCCCTTCTATTTTCCACATACTCAACAGTAGTGCCTTTTATGATTAGATCCCAGCCTTCCTAGGTTGGTGACCCAACAGGGCTATATTTCCTGTGGAATGAAATGTAAGACTTGAACTGGATTCCCAAAACAAAATGCACCTTTCCTCCCATGTTAGAGCTTTTTCTATGTCTGTAAAAATGAGCCCATGTTTTTTCTGGCCTTGAAAATCCAGAAAGTTTGATTATTTGAAAAAAATAACCATGGAAAATTAGGGCTTCTTTAAAACTCTAAATTAACCTCTTATTTCTTTATTTTAAGGCAGACCTTAATCCCAGGTTACTTCCTTGGACATTTCCTTTCAGCTTGATTTAAATTAAAAAACAAACAAATCTTTGATGTTTGCATCTGAATTGAATTTTTTTCAGTGCAGCAACTGATTTAATGAGATTTTTGTTAAAGATAAAGGCTTTTAAAAAAATATAAGTAGGTCACAGAATACTAGGGATGTCAGTTCAGTTCACTCAGTCATGGCTGACTTTTTGTGACCCCATGGACTGCAGGAAGCCAGGCTTCCCTATCCATTACCAACTCCCAGAGTTTACTCAAACTCATGTCCATTGAGCTGGTGAAGCCATCCAACCATCTCATCCTCTGTTGTCCCCTTCTCCTCCTGCCTTCAATCTTTCCCAGCATCAGGGTATTTTCCAATGAGTCAGCTCTTCGCATGAGGTGGCCAAAGTATTGGAGTTTCAGCCTCAGCATCAGTCCTTCCAATGAACACCCAGGACTGGTTGCCTTTAGAATGGACTGGTTGGATCTCCTTGCAGTCCAAGGGTCTCTCAAGAGTCTTCTCCGATACCACAGTTCAAAAGCATCAATTCTTCAGTGCTCAGCTTTCTTTATAGTCCAACTCTCACATCCATATGTGACTACTAGAAAAACTATAGCCTTGACTAGATGGACCTTTGTTGGCAAAGTAATGTCTCTGCTTTTCAACATGCTGTCTAGGTTGGTCATAACTTTTCTTCCATGGAGCAAGCATCTTTTAATTTCATGGCTGCAGTCACCATCTGCAGTGATTTTGTTGCCCCCGTCCCCACCAATACTGTTGGAGCCCCCAGAAAACCAAGGTGAAAGAACAGATCAAGATCATCCTGGAGGATCTGGAATTAGTCCTGGGAAACCTGAAGGGTGTAGCCAAGGAACTTAAGGAACATGTTTATAGTCTATTGATCACAGTGTTGTGTGGAGAGGAGATACCCCATGTCCAAGATCAGGAGCAGCGGCCGTGCTTCGCTGGACCTGTCACGAGGAGACACCCCACGTCCAAGGAAGGGCAAAGGAGAAGCCCCAGCAAGACGTTAGGAAGGGGAATTCACGTTTAGAATCAAACTCCATTCCTGCAGAGACGCTCAGAGGGCTCAAACAGATCTTGTGTGCACCAGGATCCAGAGACCCCACAAAGACTGAGACAGAACTGTGTTTGATCATCTCCTGTGGAGATATGGGTCAGCAGTGGACTGCCGCAGGGACAAGGGGTCTGTGTGCAGCAGACTTGGGTGTGGCATAAGCCCTCTTGGAGGAGGTCACCATTAACCCCACCATAGAGCTAACTAGGGATGTACTTACATTAAAAAATCCCTATGTTTATCTGAAATTTACATTTAATTATATGTCCTTTATTTTAATTTGATATATCTGGCAATCCTACAGTAAATGAAGGGGATAATGATGACCAGGAAATGTATGCTGAGTGAGAGGAGTACATCTTATTATTTTCTCCTGCATGGCAATAAGCAATATCTTTTCATGTAAATTTTTTTTTAAGAATACAGATGGCTTGGAGAAATATTTAAGATTATTGTCTGCATCTAGGTCATTTTAGCATATTTGTAGTTTTTTCCCCAAATAGTGAATTTTTGTTTTTTAAAAAAGCTCATCAGTTCAGTTCAGTTCAGTTCAGTCGCTCAGTCGTGTCTGACTCTTTGCGACCCCATGAATTGCAGCACGCCAGGCCCCCCTGTCCATCACCATCTCCCGGAGTTCACTCAGACTCACATCCATCAAGTCAGTGATGCCATCCAGCCATCTTATCCTCGGTCATCCTCTTCTCCTCCTGCCCCCAATTCCTCCCACCATCAGAGTCTTTTCCAATGAGTCAACTCTCGCATGTGGTGGCCAAAGTACTGGAGTTTCAGCTTTAGCATCATTCCTTCCAAAGAAATTCCAGGGCTGATCTCCTTCAGAATGGACTGGTTGGATCTCCTTGCACTCCAAGGGACTCTCAAGAGTCTTCTCCAACACCACAGTTCAAACACATCAATTCTTCGGTGCTCAGCCTTCTTCACAGTCCAACTCTCACATCCACACATGACTACTGGCAAAACCATAGCCTTGACTAGACGGACCTTAGTTGGCAAAGTAATGTCTCTGCTTTTCAATATGCTGTCTAGGCTGGTCATAACTTTTTTTCCAAGGAGTAAGTGTCTTTTAATTTCATGGCTGCAGTCACCATCTGCAGTGATTTTGGAGCCCCCCAAAATAAAGCATGACACTGTTTCCACTGTTTCCCCATCTATTTCCCATGAAGTGATGGGACCAGATGCCATGGATCTTCATTTTCTGAATGTTGAGCTTTAAGTCAACTTTTTCACTCTCCTCTTTCACTTTCATCAAGAGGCTTTTGAGTTCCTCTTCACTTTCTGCCATAAGAGTGATGTCATCTGCATATATGAGGTTATTGATATTTCTCCCGGGAATCTTGATTTTAGCTTGTGTTTCTTCCAGCCCAACATTTCTCATGATGTACTCTGCATATAAGTTAAATAAGCAGGGTGACAATATACAGCCTTGACGTATTCCTTTTCCTATTTGGAACCAGTCTGTTGTTCCATGTCCAGTTCTAACTGTTGCTTCCTGACCTGCATACACACTTCTCAAGAGGCAAGTCAGGTGGTCTGATATTCCCATCTCTTGAATAATTTTCCAGAGTTTATTGTGATCCACACAGTCCACATACAAAAAAAGTAACATATGAAGGAATCAGACACAAAAATTCTGAGTTAATGTAAGACCACATATTGGTACAATTGAGCAGAACTCCATTCCAAGGAGGGCTTTCCTGTTGGCTCAGATGGTAAAGAATCAGGCTGCAATGCCGAAGATGCAGCAGATGCAGGTTCGATCCTTAGATCTGAAAGATCCACTAAAGAAGGTAATGGCTACCCACTCCACAGTTCTTGCCTGGAGAAGTCCATGGACAGAGGAGCCTGGAGGCCACAGTTCATGTGGTCATAAAGAGTCAGACATGACTGAGTGACTAAGCATTTTAGCACCATTTCAAGGAGTATGTAATTATGTATCTTAAGGTGTTATGCAGTATGTGGTCTTATGGATTGGTTATGATGCATATAGATGTTGAATTGGCCTTGAAATAGTTTAGCTCCGTCTACAGAGCCTTGCTCCTGAATAGTCTTCCAGTACTAATCTTCCAGTCAAAGGGAATTTAGTTTGTTTTGTGATTAAAGGATTGACTTTCATCTGTTTTCTTCATGTTAAATCATATAACATTTTCCCTGAAATTGAATTTCCTCTATATTTCCTCTGAAACTCACCTCCAGTCATCTTTGGATAAATTTACCAGGACATTCATTTCTTCTTCTTGCATAAGTCGATAAGCTGCACTCACATGATGATTTTCAAGGACAGAGCGATCGTTATACAAAATGGCAACATCAGACCTAAGAAATAAAAGCAAAATGCCTACTAGAGGATTTCTTCAGATCTCATGAGTATCTATTGAAAATACCCAAGTCATAAGGCATAATAATACAGTAAGAACCCAATAATTGAACACCTAAGTTTACAGAGGTACTTAATTTCCTTAAAAAAAATTGTTTAACAATTTTAAAAAACAAACTTATCTTTTACAGCAATTTTAGGATTAAAACAAAATTGAGCAGAATGTACAGAGATTTGCCATATACTCCTTGGTCCCACACATGCATAGCCTCACCCATTATTAACATTCCCAACCACAGAGGTACATTTATTAGAACTGATGAAACTACATTAAACATCATTATCAGAGACCATAGTTTCCAGTGGTGTAAATTTTATGGGATTGGACTAATTTATGACATGTATCTATCATTAATATATTATACAGAGTATTTTCACTACTCTAGACATCCTTTGTGATCTGCCAATTCAGACTTCACTTCCCATACTTTTTATACCTGGCAACTGCTGGCCTTTTTATTGTCTTCACAGTTTTGCCTTTTCCAGAATGTCATATGACTCTATGTAGCCTTTTCAGATTGGATTCTTATACCTTTTAGTATGCATGGAAGCTACCTTCATATCTTTCCATGGTTTGATAGTTCAATTCTTCTGAGCACTAAGTAATATTACACTATTTAGGTATATCACAGTTTATTTATCCACTCAGCTGTTAAATGGCATATTAGTAGCTTTCAAGTTTTGGCAATTATGAATAAAGTGGCTATAAATATCCATGTGCAGGTTTTCATGTGTACATAAGTTTTCAGGTGCTTTGGATAAATACCAAGGAGAGTAATTATCAGCTCATATGGTGAGAATATATTTGGTTTCATAAGAAACTACCAAACTGTCTTCCAGTACGGTGGTACCATTTTGCATTCCCATCAGTAATGCTTGAGAGTTTCTGTTGACTAAAATCTTCACTAGTGTTTGGCGTGTCAATGTTCTGTATTTTAGCTTTTCTAATAGATGTATAGTGATATCTCATTGTTTAATTTGCATATCCTTCAATTCAGTTCAGTCACTCAGTTGTGTCCGACTCTTTGCGACCCCATGAATCACAGCATGCCAGGCCTCCCTGTCCATCACCATCTCTCAGAGTTCACCCAAACTCATATGCATTGAGTCGGTGATGCCATCCAGCCATTTCATCCTCTGTCCTCCCCTTCTCCTCCTTCCCTCAATCCCTCCCAGCATCAGGATATTATCTAGTGAGTCAACTCTTCACATGAAGTGGCCACAGTATTGGAGTTTCAGCCTCAGCATCAGTCCTTCCAGTGAACACCCAGGACTGGTCGCCTTTAGGATGGACTGGTTGATCTCCTTGCAGTCCAAGGGACTCTCAAGAGTCTTCTCCAACACCACAGTTCAAAAGCATCAATTCTTCAGTGCTCAGCTTTCTTCACAGTCCAACTCTCACATCCATACATGACCACTGGAAAAACCATTGCCTTGACTAGACGGACCTTAGTTGGAAAAGTAATGTCTTTGCTTTTGATTATACTATCTAGGTTGGTCATAACTTTTCTTCCAAGGAGTAAGCGTCTTCTAATTTCATGGCTGCAGTCACCATCTGCAGTGACTTTGAAGTCCCCCAAAATAAAGTCTGGCACTGTTTCCACTGTTTCCCCATCTATTTCCTATGAAGTGATGGGACCAGATGCCATGATCTTAGTTTTTGAATGTTGAGCTTTAAGCCAACATTTTCATTCTCCTCCTTCACTTTCATCAAAAGGCTTTTTAGGTCCTCTTCACTTTCTGCCATAAGGGTGGTGTCATTTGAATATCTGAGGTGACTGATATTTCTCCTGGCAATCTTGATTCTAGCTTGTGCTTCTTCCAGTCCAGTGTTTCTCATGATGTACTCTGCATGGAAGTTAAAGAAGCAGGGTGACAATATACAGCCTTGACACACTCCTTTTCCTATTTGAAATCAATCTGTTGTTCCATGTCCAGTTCTAACTGTTGCTTCCTGACCTGCGTACAGGTTTCTCAAGAGGCAGGTCAGGTGGTCTGATATTCCCATCTCTTGAATAATTTTCCAGAGTTTATTGTGATCCTCAGAATCAACGGCTTTGGCATAGTCAATAAAGCAGAAATAGATGTTTTTCTGGAACTCTCTTGCTTTTTCCATGATCTAGCGGATGCTGGCAATTTGATCTCTGGTTCCTCTGCCTTTTCTAAAACCAGCTTGAATATCTGGAAGTTCATGGTTCATGTATTGCTGAAGCCTGGCTTGGAGAATTTTGAGCATTACTTTACTAGCATGTGAGATGAGTTCAATTGTGTGGTATTTTGAGCATTCTTTGGCATTGCCTTTCTTTGGGATTAGAATGAAAACTGACCTTTTCCAGTCCTGTGGCCACTGCTGAGTTTTCCAAAGTTGCTGGCATATTGAGTGCAGCACTTTCACAGCATTTCTTTCAGATTTTGAAATAGCTCAACTGGAATTCCATCACCTCCACTAGCTTTGTTCATAGTGATACTTCCTAAGGCGCACTTGATTTCACATTCCAGGATGCCTGGCTCTAGGTGAGTGATCACACCATCGTGATTATCTGGGTCGTGAAGATCTTGTTTGCACAGTGCATATCCTTCGTGACATATAATATGGAGAATCTTATCATATGCTAATTTGTCATCTGTGTATCTTCTTTGGTAAAGTGTCTGTGAAGGAACATTTTTAAAATCAGGCTGTTTATTTTCTTATTGCAGACTTTCATGAGTTTTTTATATGTTTTTTACAATAGCCTTTTATCATATGTACCTTTTGAAAACATTTTCTCCTACTCTTTGGCTAATCTTGTAACTCTCTTGCTATACATAACATCATCTAGATTTTCTCCTATGTTATTTTCTAGGAGTTTTAGAGTTTTTCATTTTACATTTAGGTCTATTATTCATCTTAAATTAATTTCTGTGAACAGTATAAGGTTTGTGTGTGGATTCTTTTTTTTTTATTTTTTTATGTGCCTGTCTAGTTGTTCTGGCACCATTTGTTGAAGAGACTATATTTGCTCCATTGTATTGCATTTGCTTCTTTGTTAAAGATAAAAATTTAAAAGGAAATCTATTGAGAGGGAGGTGATATATGCTATTAGCTATCTGCATATGTTATTCCACTTTTATAATAGTTCTGGAAACAAAGGAGGAAGTAACTATTCTAGTGCCTAATAGGTCATTTCCTTTTAAATTTTATTATCAATAATGATAGCTCAATATACAGAAATCTGAACTAGGAACACATATATGCAATCCTTTTGAGAGAAAACGAAATATATTTTGTGCAAGTATCTTCAGAAATTTGCTGAGATCATGGGTAAAATTGTGATTTGCAAATCACATATTTTGTATCATGAAGGTGAAGGTGAAGTCGCTCAGTTGTGTCCGACTCTCTGCGACCCCGTGGACTATAACCTACTAGGCTTCTCATCCATGGGATTCTCCAGGCAAGAATACTGGAGTGGATTGCCATTTCTCCTTCTCCAGGGGATCTTCCCGACCCAGGGATCAAACCTGGGTCTCCCACATTGGAGGCAGATGCTTTAACCTCTGAGCCACCAGGGAAGTCCATTTTGTATCATACAATGTCAGGTTTAACCATGCCAGTTTTGTCAAGTTTACTGTATAATATGGATATAAGTATCACTATTTCTTCCTTTCAGCAACAAAGATGTGTTTTTTAATCAGATTTAATTACAGCAAAATCTATGTGACTTTGTCTCACAAATCCAACAAGATGCTGAGAATACAAAATGGTTTTAATGTTTGAGACAATCTCTGACTGCTATGGAAAGAACAGAATTCTAAGCAGTACTCAGTGTCCATGGTAACATGTTGCTTAGCATTTACTTTTCACAAACAGGAAATTATCTCTATCTATTTACACTTTCAGGGATTTCTATGGCTTATAATGTCTGTGTTGAACTCAAATCTAGCCTTGCACCATGTTTTAAATTATTTTTCAGACATTGTACACTATCTAGTAAATAGGTTTCCATATTAGAAAAGCAACTCTAAATCCAAGTAACAAAGTATAATATCAAATACAAATTATAATTATCAATAACACAAGAGCAATATATATTTGGACAAAATGTGAAGCCAATAGAGCTTGTAAAAGCACACCATATTGTTGCATCTGTGATCACTGCAACTTTTTGTTCATAAAATGTTCAAGTTCTTGTAGCATTAATCCATTAAATAATTGATTCTAATAGAAAATTTATAAGAAAATAAATACTAGACCTTTCCCTCATTTTTTATACAAAGCTTCTTAATATAAAATGGTGAAAGTGTATTCTTCCTCATCTTCCTCCCTCTCCTCTTTCTCCTTCTCTTCTTCCTCCTCCTTCTTTTTCGCCATCTACTTTTCTTCTCTTTTCGTATAAGTAAGTTACGAATCTTCATCCAGTTGTAAATCAATGATAAAAGGAGAAAGCTAGGAATGGTCACTTATACTACTGCTGGAGGCCAGTCCATTGCCTTTACTTTTCAAAGTAGAAAGAGCAAGAAATGTTTTTCTGGAAGCAAATCACTTGCTCCCTTCTCTAATCCAAAACTGTGACCCTACTCAGGGCCCAGCTCAGTAATGAGCTGTCTTTAAAATCCCACTTATGGACTTTACTGGGTATAGAAGAGCCTTTGCTAAGCAAAAATGATCTGCATAGTTTCCCTTTCCTTTGATGTTTAACACAAATGAAAACAAGACATCTCTATATGCTATAAATGTGAGGTGAGTAACGTTCTTGCTGCACATCTGGACTTCAAGGTCTTCCTGGTCACCTCATGCTCTTTTAATCTGTGAGACTCTAGGGATAGACAGAATGCTTTCTCCAACATTTCATTGTTTGAATTCCAACTCTTCTGTCTCAGTTAAGGGGCCATAATTTTCCAGTCCATCCATTGAAGGCTATAAAAGATTATGACTGTTATATGTCCGTCTTTGGCCACAGAAGCAGAGTTACATTAAGTAGCCTGGATTGAGAGCAAGTGTCCCTCATCTCGGTTTCTCATCCCTGCTACTGCCATCAGGGGACTGTGTGCACGTAGTTACGTAATTTCCTCCTTTGAGATCTTTGTTTTCTCTTCTTAGACTGTGAGGATTAGACCAGAGGGTACAGAATGTGGATCTCAGTCACTGTAGGGTCCCTTGAAGCTCTAAAATGCAAAGTATTTTATTGTTTCTATGCTCTCCATATAAAAACAACAAATTTCTCTAGCTAGGAAGTCAGTTTTTAAAATATTGTTGTTAAAAAATTGCACAAAAAAAGGCCACACAAAAATCTGCCCATGAACATTTACATAAACTGTAAAATTTAAAAGAAACCAAGATATTCTTCAGTAGTTGAATAAGTGAACTCTGGGACATCCACACACTGGAATATTATTCAGTAATAAAAGGAAATGAGCTATCAACTCCTGAAAAGACATAGAAGAACCTTAAATGCATAGTGTTAAGTGGAAGAAACCAGTTTGAAAAGGCTTTATACTGTGTTATTTCAACTATATGACATTTTGGAGAAGGCAAAACTGGAGACCTTACAAGATCAGGGATTGCAGTGGTTAAAGCAGGAAGGAGGGAGGCTGGAATGAACAGTGAAGCACAGAGGACTTTTAGGGCAGTGAAACTACTATGGATGATACTGTAATAGTAGATACTTGGCATTATGCATTTGTAAAGCTCATAAAATGTATAACACAAGCAGTGAACTGTAATGTAGGCTATGCATGCATGCTAAGTCACTTCAGTCGTGTCCGACTCTGCGACCCCATGGACAGTAGCCCATCCAGCTCTTCTGTCCTCGGATTTTCCAGGCAAGAATACTGGAGTGGGTTGCCATTTTCTTCTCCAAATGTAGGCTATAGATTTTAGCTGATAATAATGTATCAATATTGGTTCATCAGTTGTAACAACTGTACCACACTTAAGTAGATGTAAAAAACAGGTGAAACTGTGGGGTTGGGGAAGGAGTACATGGGAGCTCTGTACTTTCTGTTAAATTTTTATGTAAATCTAAATCTACTCTAGGAGCTAAAAATAAACAACAAAAAATAATTAAGCTTAGTTTTCCCTCAACAAGAAGAGAGCTCTATAGTAGTTCCAGAGTGGAATCAGTCTCTTAATAACTTACATCTCCATCTTAAGCATCTCTGACCAGTGGAAGACACAGAAATTCAGGATCCCGTGTATACAAGTGAATTGGATCCTGATGGTCCTGGACCAAATTCTGCTTTTGGAGCAATGAGATCTCTTTGCAACCAGAAAGAGCTTAAAGCCCCTTTCTATTAAGGACTGAATGAGTTCCCCCAAATTATGTTTATAATAATCCTCACCCCAGTAGCTTAGAATGTGACTGCATTTGAAACTAAGGCCTTTAAAGACATAACTAATGTTAAAAGAGGTCATAAGGGTGGGGCCCTAATCCAATATGACTGATGTCCTTGTAAGACCAGGAAGAGACCCCAAGGTATGCTCAAGCAAGAAAAAAGGTCACTGAGGACACAGCAAGAAGTCAGCCATCTGGCAGCCTCAGGGAGAGGCCTCAGAAGAAACCAAACTTGCTTACACTTTGATTTTGCATAGTCTTTAGGATCTTGAAAAAATGTCTGTTGTAAAACTACCCAAACTGTAGTATTGTGTGACAGCCTTAACCAACTAATGCACCTCTACTCTGACATTTTGATTCTAATAACTACCATTATCACAATTAAAAATCTAATTTTCTAATTGTTTTAAATTTAACATTTCTTATTAACCTGGAAATAAGATTTCTCTTATTTTTAGATTTTTTTTTCAAAAATAACTTTTCATTGCTTTCAAATACATAATGACACTAAACTGATGCCTTGACATGAAACTGACAAACTGACATCAAAACAAATGATGCAAGATTTGTTCCAGTGAATAAATGTCTGACATGTGTGACAGTTTAACGTAAGTTCTGGGCAGAGAAAAACTATCTTATACATTTTTATGTTCTTTAACTTGCTAAATATGCCACCAAAAAGTACAAGATATTTGATAAATAGGAACTGACTGAAGTGTTTGTAGCTTAAGGCATTTTGCTAAAATCTATTAAATTCATTTTTTTAGACATCTTCATTATTATTTTGAAATCCTCTTAAAGAATAAAACTCAGAAAAATAAATGTCAAATTTTAACTTAGAAAAGTTAATCCTTTACCTTACCTTGTCTGAATATGAAAATTGTTTGTAGTCCCTGTATGCTCATAGTCATGAATGGCAGCGGCAAAGACCATTGCTAAAATTTCCAGTTCAGTGAGCCAGTGCTAT
>SJYC01109693.1:0-59899 GCA_006408675.1 Madoqua kirkii
GAACTCTGCATTCAGATGCTTATATCTTTCCTTTTCTCCTTTGCATTTTGCCTCTCTTCTTTTCACAGCTATTTGTAAGGCCTCCCCAGACAGCCATTTTGCTTTTTTGCATTTCTTTTCTATGGGGATGATCTTGATCCTTGTCTCCTGTATGGTGTCACGAACCTCAGTCCATAGTTCATCAGGCACTCTATCTATTAGATCTAGTCCCTCAAATCTATTTCTCACTTCCTCTGCATAATCATAAGGGATTTTATTTAGGTCAATGTTATCCATAACCAAGAAAGTCAAAACCAACACAGAAACAAGGATAATGGAATTAGCAGAAAGGTATTTTAAAAGAGCGCTTATAAATATGCTCAGTGATTTAAAGAAAACCATGAATATAGTGAGGAGAAAAGTGGAAGATGTATAAAGGAAGCAAATGGAGGTTTAAGAAATGAAAGATGCAATATCTAAAATGAAAATTTCACTGGAGGGGTTTATCAGCAGAGTAGACATTAGGAAAGAAAGGATCACTGTGCTCAAAGACAGAAGAGAGATTATCTAAACTGAAGCATAGAGGGGGGGAAAATGACCTAGTAAAATGCACAAAGCTTCTGTGATGTGAGACAAGTAGTGTATCATGCATGTAAATGGAATCTAAGAAGAAAAACAAAGTGGGAGAGGCACAAAAAATATTTGAAGAAATAATGACTGAATTTTTTTCGAATGTTATAAAAAATATAAACACATACATCTAAGAATTTCAATGAACCCCAAAAAGAATAAACAATATAAACCATAGCAAAGGACACTGTGTAATCAAATTCCTGCAAACCAATTATAAACAGAAACTCCTAAAAGTATTCAGAGGGAAAAATACACATTACATAAGGGGAACAAAATTGATTGCAGACTTCTTGTGGGAAACAATACAAACCAGAAAAAAAAAAAAAAGAAATCTTTCAAGTACTGGAAAAATAAACTGTCAACATAAAATTCTATATCCTTCAAATATGATGGAGAAATAAAAACTATAATAGACAATTTCTTACTAGAAACCTATACTACAGTAAATAAGAAGGAAGTTCTTTAGGGGAAACTAAAATAATACTGGATGTAAATTCAGATGCACTCAAAGGCAGGGAAAGCCCCAGAAGTGGTAAATCTTTGTGTAAATGCAAAGAGTTATTTTCTTCATTTCTTAATTTCTTTAAAAGGCAGTTGACAATTTAAATAAAAATAACACAATATTCTAAGGTTTCTATCATGTCGAAGTAAAAATGTATGCCAATAATAGCACAAAGGCTAAGAAGCGAAAATGGAAGAATACTACTGTAAATTACATTTATAAGTAAAGTAGTTTAGTGACATTGGGAAATAAACCAAGTTAAAGTGCATATTGTAAACACTAGATCAGTCACTTTTTTAAAAGAGTCAATAACACATCACTGTTACTCCCTCAATTGTGTCCGACTCTTTGCGACTCCATGGACTGTAGCCCACCAGGCTCCTCTGTCCATGGAATTCTCCAGGCAAGAATACTCGAGTGGGTTGCCATTTCCTTCTCCAGGGGGTCTTCCCAACCCAGGGACTGAACTCAGGTCTTCTGTGTCTCCTCCGTTGTCACGCAGATTCTTTACCACTGAGCCACCCGGGAAGTATAGTGAAGAAGAAATAGAGTGCAATTAAGATCCAAACGGTCCCTTCTAAAGGAGATCAGTCCTGGGTGTTCTTTGGAAGGACTGATGCTAAAGCTGAAACTCCAGTACTTTGGCCACCTCATGCAAAGAGTTGATTCATTGGAAAAGACTCTGATGCTGGGAGGGATTGGGGGCAGGAGGAGAAGGGGACGACAGAGGATGAGATGGCTGGATGGCATCACTGACTCGATGAACATGAGTCTAAGTAAACTCCGGGAGCTGGTGATGGACAGGGAAGCCTGGCGTGCTGCGATTCATGGGGTCGCAAAGAGGTGGACGCAACTGAACTGAACTGAATCCTGAAGAAACTAGGACAAGAGGACAGAAGTGAATGCTGTAATATTGGGCAGTGGTGTTGCTATGAAGAAAATGGTTGGGAAGCAGTTCTCCATAAATGTTTTCACGTTGCTGTGCGATCAGGACTTTCTGAGAAAGTCTGTTGGCACTTGGATTAAAGAATGTTTTTGAATGTCAAACAAAGCCTAAAAGTCAGAGACCTCTGGAGAGATTTAGACTTTTCCTTGGATACATTTATTTATATTCTCCGGGTTATAAACCTAGAGACCTCCCCCTCCTTTCCCCTAAGATGATTGGTTTACACTGCAGAGCAAAGGTCAGTAGGTCATGTTCTTCTTCCCCATCCCTCCCTCCCACCCTTGCTCTCTGCACATCCCATCCTAGAGGGCAGGAGGAGCAGCAGCTGCGGCGGTTGGCCTGCCTCAACTCCCAAAATTCATTATTTAAAGATTTCTGTCATCACCTCACCCCACGGGGGATTGGTACACAGAGAAGTAACACAATTATGAGTAATTAAAAGCCTGGATCTGGTTCAAAAACTTAGTGCTTCTTGTCAGAATGAATGAATGAATACTTCACAAAAATTCAGTTAGGTACAGGTCTCTCACCTGTAAGGTGGTCTGGGAAGGCCATGAAAGACCATAACGTGCTAAAGCTTGACTCGCTCTTCCAATGATTAGCATGCTTTTTCACACATAAGCAAAATTTAAGCAAATAAGAGTCAAGTATATGACATGCTGAAAGGCCGGCCACTTCTGACTAGAAAATTGTTTATCTATATTGATACAAGAATAGCTGTATCTTCAGACAAAATGACTTTTTAGCCACAGGCTTGTTTAGCCAGGAAGAGAGTTCGAAATGGAAATCAGTTAAGATGCATTTAAAGCCTAATTCGTGTTTCATTTCCTTAAATAAACCTTAAGTGTATGTCTGCAAATGTAGGGTTAGGCTCCACAAAATGAAGTTTTAGTTTCAAGGCTAAGTTCTTTTTACAAGGGTAGAAATAGCTGTCACCAGCTTGGTTTGGGAATTACTCTTATGCTTGTAAATGTGACATACACAAATGCTGAGAAGAATAGATATGGGTGAAAAATACAGGCTGTAGGAATAATAAATGAGCATAATGAATGTTACTGGGTAAAAGTGAATGTACAATCCCCTGTTACAGGGGTGTACCGTGTGTCAGAAGCTTGCAGCCTGAAAGAAGAAAGGATGGAATTCAAAAGCCAAAAAGCAGCACGGCCTTTGACTTTTGGCCAGAATCAGTATCAGTGTGACCTCTTTGGTCAAAATGCTTCTCATCCCTGTTTCACCAGGTCATTCCCTCCTTCAATATGAATCATCTCTGAGAATCTTTAACAGGGACGTCTTGTCAAGAAGTTAAAAGCAATTGATAAGTTGTTCTGATAATACCTGTCAGTGAAATAACTCAGAGTACAAAACCCAGGCATTTAAGAAGTTGACAAGTATTATTAAACCTGTTTTGCAAGAGAAGAATCTGGTTCAAAGAGGGAAAAGCTGTCAAAGGTAATGCAGTCTGTAAGTGGCTCAGGCCTCCTGCCTGTACAACCAAGCTCTAACTGCATGGCCTCTCATGGCCCAGGAGACTGGGGGGCCCTCTAAACATTTATTGCTTCTTCCTTCTGTCCAAATTTGAAATATCATGACATTTTAAAGGTACAGATCTGTTTTAAATTCAAATATATTTCTTATAACTGGTTTTCTCCTTCATTCAGAAGTTTATACTATTTAAAAATTTCAATGGTAGCAACAGTGTATTTCTACCAATGTGTACTCAATCGTGTCCAACTGTGTGACTCTGTGGACTGTAGCCTGCCAGGCTGCTCTGCCCATGGAATTCTCTAGGCAAGAATACTGGAGTGGGTTGCCATTTCCTCCTCCAGAGAATATTCCCCACCCAGGAACTGAACCCCAGTCTCCTACACTGGCAGGCAGATTATTTACCACTGAGCAACCTGGGATGCCCATATTTCTACCAGTACTACTTCCTTTTTTTTTTCCTTTGAGTACTTGAGTACAGTCTTTGACACCCTACTGAGAGCTCATGTTTGAATTGGAAAGAATCATGGTGATGCTTTCATACAGAGGAGAGTATGTTGTGCAGTTTCTTTCATGAACCTGACCTTAATTTCATGGCTTTAATAAAGAAAAGAAAAAGATAGAAAAACCTAATTCAAGGTAAATTAGGATCTTTAATTCAGAAATTCTTCTGCCCATTTGTAACTAATTTTCTAGTTGCTCTCCAGTCCACTTTCCACTCTTTAACTCATTCACTTTTAAAAAGTAGTAAATCAGCAATAAACTGCCTTAATCTGGGTTCAGCAAAAGCAGATCAATAAGACAAAGGCTTGAGTCCACTTCCTCTATGCTGACTATAATCCAGGAAGCAGGAGCCAGAGAAAGTGAAGCCAAGAAGCAGAAGCATCTATACCAAGATACTTGATGTATTTTAACAGATATCTCTGTCCTGCAGGACAGCCGAGAACAGAAACAGAAACCCTGAAATGGTGAGAGAGTCGCCCAAGGCAAGGTTCTGTTAGGTTGCACCTGCAAGAAGCCAACTGGTGCTGGAATGCAGGGAGGCCAGATAAATCTGAAATAGTTACAAGTGGCTTCCCATAAAACACAAAGATATTCTTGGTACATACATTTCCGTGTACTTTTGCTCCCCACTCCCATCTTTCTCATGGATATCTGTCATTAACATTTCATTTTCTATACATTTGCATATCATATGATGATATATACATAGTATCTTTTTCCTTTTAAGAAACATGAGTCAGGTTATACTAATCTTATTCCGTAACATGTTCTTTTCACTCCTCTGTTATTTGCATCATGGTTAGATTTTATCTTATTGTCAGCAAGCTGATTTTGCCCTGTAGGAAGTTCATTGGAAAACACTGATTTAACATTTGTTGAATTAATGTCTGAATGTAAGAATGATAGTTAGAGTTCTTGCTTATATTAATAGAAAAGGAATGCTCCTGATATTGAGAATGCAGTGGACAAGGTCTTGTAAAACATGGAATTGTTATTGCCAGACAATTGAACAGTCATCCCAGCCTCCTCTTCCCCATTTGTCAACACCTCCACATCTTCAAATAAGAAGAAACAAAGGATGCCATACGAGGGAGACATGGAAAAGAGATGTAGGAGAGGAAATAATCACCTTCCCTCTACCTTTCTCAGTTCTTGACTGAGACCCCTGTAATGAAAGACAGATTAGCAAGAGGAAGAGGAAAACAGAAATTCAGTAACATGTATCCCTCAGATATACATGGGAGATATCCAGGGGAAGAAATTAATCTACAAGGTGACTTAGAATTTGGGATTAAATAACATCTTAATAGGGAAGGGAGAGGGGAGTGTTAAGTCTCTTCATTGTTTTTAGTCTACATCATGTCTGACTCTTTTGCGACCCCATGGACTGTAGGACACCAGGCTCCTCTGTCCATGGAATTTTCCAGGCAAGAATACTGGAGTTGGTTGCCATTTCCTCCTCCAGGGGATCTTCATGGTCCAGGGATCAAACCCACATCTCCTGCATTGACAGGTGTATTTTTTACCACTGAGCCACCTGGGAAGCCTGGTAGAACCCTTAGGGGAGAGTAGATGATTTTTAGGACAGACTTATGGCAGTCCTGGGTGTTCATTGGAAGGACTGATGTTGAAGCTGAAACTCCAATACTTTGGCCACCTGATGTGAAGAGCTGACTCATTTGAAAAGACCCTGATGCTGAGAAAGATTGAGGGCAGGAGGAGAAGGAGATGACAGAGGATAAGATGGTTGGATGGCATCACTGACTCAATTGACATGGGTTTGGGTGGACTCCAGGAGTTGGTGATGGACAGGGAAGCCTGGCGTGCTGTGGTTCATGGGGTCACAGAGTCAGATACGACTGAACTGAACTGAATTGAACTGATGGCCCTTAGAAAAATAGGTGAGAGGTGTGATAGTCTGCGAGAAACACTGTCGAGGCATGGTATTGACTTCTTTTCTCCTTTCCTGTGACAAGAGTCCATCCCATCTGGTTGATCAAACTCCAGGGAGGGAATTGATGGCAGCTGAGTTCCTATAGGCAGATAAGGAAGTTCAGAGCAAACCTCTCCCTGCATCTGCTGCTTTTCCAGTGCCTACAACTCCAGATAATACGCCAAAGCAGCACATTTCGCAGTGGCATGTCCTCAACTCCTACAGTCATATTTTGGGGTGGCATGTTCTGCTGCCCTTCAGAGACAAGAGGAGACTCTTACAGAGGTTCATCCAGTCAGCAAATGGGGATAAGATGGTACAGACATTTGTCCCTGTCCTCCTGCTGGAAAAGGCGACAACTGAGGGGAGGAAGAGATAAGAGTAGAACAGAGATGCAGACAGAAAAGAAAATAGTAACATTCCAAAGGAGTGAGAAATTTAAGTGATGGCTAAATCAGTACAGTGCTTGTGTTAATATAAGTTGTTTAGAAATGAGTTTAAATCTCAGCCATCTGCTCCCACGTCAAACACATACACGCTGTACCCTTGACTTCACTCCTCCCCCACAAACACGTACATCCCAATAATAATCTGGTGATATGTTTTTCATGATTTCCCACAGTTGATAATAAAAAATACACTTAATTCAAATCAATGAATTGTGACCCAGATCTAAGTATAAATATAGTGGAAGTCATAAGTTTCTTTAGTGACAGTCTTACTAATTAAGTTATTTTGGCCTGTTTTTAGCCACACTGGATACTTTTTACTTCTTAAGGTTGTTATGAATGTTGTTTGTAGCAGCATCAATAAGCCAAGAATTCACACAGTTACTCAATCACACAGATTACTCATCATTGCCTGTTCATAACAGAACCTAAAGTGCTTAAGATTTCTGATGCAAATCAAACTCTCATCATCACTTGTCATTGCTAAATTAAATGACAGGATAATAACATTACATTAAGAGCATTTTTCTCTTGATTGAGTACCTTTTTCAGAAGTGAACCTTGTAGATGTATATTTTTTCCATCAGTACTATAAATGCATTTAGAATCCAAGATAAAAATAGAATTGAAAAGGGGAGAGTAGAGTGGGATGTTTTCAAATTATTGATGAGCCTCTTTTGAATCTCAAATAACCATTTGACAGGGCATTGCTAGGGAACCGAGCAATGTTTTAGCCCAATTTATTGAGACTTTTATAACTTCATAAGGGAGGTTCACAGGTCAAACTTGGTTTTTATTGACATGATCATGTGTTCCTGACATCAGTCATATGTCATCCCATTGCAAATAGGCTGTGAGGGACCTGTAGGAACTGGCACTGTTCTGTTACTCTAATACGGTAAGATACTGTCTTCTGCTAGATTGCAGCCTATGTGGGAAATGAATATAAATTTCTAACCTGCTAAAGCAGAGTAGGTTCTCAGTTGACTTATTGTGGACTTATCTCTTGGCCTTTCTCGTCTAAAGCTAGTTAATGCCTGCTATCTCTCTGCTGGCTCCAGGCCCTAGTGATAAAGGATCCGTCTGCTAATGTAGGAGACCCAGGTTCAATCCCTGGGTTGGAAAGATCCCCTGGAAGAGAGCATGGCAACCCACTCCAATATTCTTGCCTGGAGAACCCTATGGACAAAGGAGCCTGTTGGGCTACAGTCCATAGGGTCGCAAAGAGTTGGACATGACTAAAGCAACCTAGCACACACACACGCACAGCCCTTGGCCCACTTCTCTGTGGCCAGTTGAGCAGTCCTCATGCCGCTGGAGTCCATCTTCTCCACTTGCCCCTATACCCAGAACTCTTTTTCCTTTTGAAGTTGTCTATTCTTCAAAGGTACTGTTTCCTCACATCGTACATCTTTAATGTTATCCTGCTACTGCTCAGTCACTTCAGTCGTGTCCAACTCTGTGTGACCCCATAGACGGCAGCCCACCAGGCTCCCCTGTCCCTGGGATTCTCCAGGCAAGAACACTGGAGTGAGTAACCATTTCCTTCTCCAAATGTTATCCTAGAGAAAGTCTTTTACTCTTTCTGCCTCACTTAATACTGTCCTCACTAGGCAGTAACATGTCAGTAAAAATCCTTAGCACTTGGAGAGGTCAGTGAAGGTACAAACTGAGAAAAGACTGGCTTTGAGTTGACAATAATTGAATCTGGGTGATAGGTACATGGAGCTAGGGGAGGTCACAATAACATTTTCTGTAGCTTTATGTTTGGAATTTTCTATAGTAAAAATTGTAAACTAAGATCTTTAGAATTCCTTTTTTTTTTTTTTTTTGATTAATGCTCTTTTTTGAGTCAGTGCATGAAATGGATGGTATACAAGATGGACTAGGACTAAAACCTAATCCTGCCATCTAAATACCCTACTTCCATCCCACCCCCAAGGAAACAAATAAGATTTGCAACGTCCCTCTTCTCCTTTAGTCCTGCACATGGTTACCAGAATTGTAGCACACTTCCTGCTTCTCGTAAGTGACTAGATAAACCTGCACAGAACACATTAACTTGGTCCCATTTATTAAGTCCCACTGTGAATAAAGTTCTGTGCTGGGCATTGGGAAGGGAGAATATGAAGTTACTTCCCTCTTAGAGTTCCACAAGAAGGAAAACGGAGGCACCCATGAACAATCCTGATGCAGTACAGACTTTAAGAGTTGTGCTCTGAAGTAGAGCTACAGCAGTATGCGAGCGAGGAATTTTGTCAAACAGATGACTTCTTGATAGTGATACCAGCCACTGAATATTATCTTCGAGGAAAAGAGAATCTTTCTTGCTCCTGCTTGCAGTTCTGGCTGCTAAGACCAGGGCTCCATCAGATAAAATTCCCTCTGTCTTCTGAAAAACTTGAATTGACTGCAGTCTCCAATGTGCTTTTCCCCCCTCTTTTTCTTTTAAATTATAGCCTTACTTCTCGTCTGCCAAAAACTGGAGAAACCATCCATGGACATAAGTTTTTTATTGGCTTTGGAGGGAAAGGTGCCAACCAGTGTGTCCAAGCTGCTAGGCTTGGAGCAAAGACATCCATGGTGTGCAAGGTAAGCATAAAGTAGAGTGAAGAGGGTTCTAGAGGCAAGAACCTGGTTAAGACATGAGCTCGTTTTTTTTTTTTTATAAACTATTTAAAATGAGCAATTCAGTGGCATTTAGTATATTCACAGTGTTATACAACCACCATATCTATCTAGTTCCAGAACATTTCCATCATTTCAAAGTAAAACTCCTTACCCATTAAGCAGTTTCTCCCCATTCCCCCTCCTCTCAGCCCCTGGCAACCACCAATCTGCCTTCTGTCTCTATGGATTTATCTATTCTGGATATTTCCTATAAATGGAATCATATGATATGTGACATTTTGTGTCTGGCTTCTTTTACTGAGCATAATGTTTTCAAGGTTCATCTACCTTATAGCATGTATCAGTACTTTTATTCCTTTTGTGGCTGAATAATATTCCATTGTATATACCAGTTTGTTTATCCATGTTTCTGTTGATGGGCTGTTCCCACCTTTTGGCTATTGTGAACAGTGCTGCTATAAACAAGTACATGTACATGCATGTTTAAGTATCTGTATGAGCCTTTGAGAGGCTCATTGTTTTTAAAGATTTAAATAGGAGAGAGTAATCTTCCTTGTCTTTTGTATTAGTCTCTACCTCACTAAATCCTCTGGGAAGTAGAAGTCCTCAAATAACTTAATGCTGCATTTCCTGAATTTAACAGGTTTATAACTGGAGTGTGAGAAGTGAGGGCAATTAGTCTACTCTGATGGGTTCTTGTGGTCCAGCTTCTAAACAACAGCATGAATCATCTTGTTTTTAGCAAGTTTCATTCCAGCAGCATGGCTTTTGGAAACTTGGTCTAATAACTGGTGGTTTCCTCACCTCTAAGCTGTTTCCTTCTAATGCTATATCTCAGATCAGAAAGGAATCTGGGCCTTAATGAACTGCACATAACTGATCTTTAGTTCTGTTTTCAGGTATGTTAAGAAAAGACATGTAAAATAGGGAAACCCTGTTTCTATCCATTCTACTGAAATTATTTGAAAATAAAACAAAATTGGCTGCCAGTGTTTCAGTTTTTGCATCTTTAATGAAATTTTAAGATGCTAGCATTATTAGTATAAGGGAAAAATCATTTATTTGCTTTAGGAAAGCTAGCTAAGGTCTGCACAGTAGAGGATAAGAAAAACATGAGAAATTTAAAAGAATAATTTCTCTCCTGTAAGCTGGATAGATTTTACCAAGATTTCTCTGAAATGTCATTTCCCATTGTACACAGCACTTTTCTCTCCACAGGAGTCTTTAAATGATGTATAAACTATATAATTATCACTTCATCTGCTAAGGAACTGTATCCTTATTCTAAATGATGATATAATTCTCATCTGGCTATTTGGTCAAAAACATCATATGAAGCACAAAATTCAAATTAAGAAACCTTCACTTGCTAAGGTTGAACTCTTAATATTTTTAAAATATCAATTAGCAATTAATTATTGATGACCTATTATGTGCTAAGAACTATGGGACTGGGAGAAGGAGCTGATTAAAAGTATTAGGCCTGACCCATCCTATACCTGATTAGAAATGGGGGTTTGGGGAACAATCAGATGGTGCAGGCTTTAAGCGGGGCTTGGGAAGTGAAAAGAGGATGGTATCATTTCCTGGCTGGGAAACCTGGACAGAGAATTAGTACTGGTATTGGAAGCAAGGCACCAAAAATGGGTGCCCTGGACAGAGGTGAGTCCCCTAGAGTTGGAGATGTGAAAGGAGAGTTTAGAGAACCCCCTGTTGGAAGCTTTATAAAAGCTTTTCCTATAGCCCATTAAAGTCAAAATGGATGTCCCTTGCAATCTCATCCAACTCAACAATTTTGAGGTTGGTTTTATTTTAGGTCTGTTGAATATGAGGCAAAGAGAAATGCAAAATAGAAATATTTGAATTATGGAATTGAACTTGGGAAATGAATCATGAAACCATAGGAGTGGAGGTGAGCAGAACAGAAGACGGAGGGCTGTATTTTGGGAAATGCTCCAGTAAGGAGGTTGATTAAACAGCTGTGCCGTTTGTTTTATTCTGGTCCGTGTGTGATGGTTACGTGAGCACCTGTACAATTCTGAAAGTTCTTTATGTCTACAGTGCCTGATCTAGTCGTCTGTGGTTTAGCCCCACAGTGAAATTTACCCTGATTATCTGTACTGAAAGGACCTGAAAACATGGCCTCATCTAAAACCTGTACAAGTTTACTTTGCTTAGATACCCTGAGGGACCTTTAGATATAGATTTATTTAAGCTTAAACAAATTGCATCGTATTCTTAGGCTTCTTAAAAATAAAATATCTTTGTAATAAGAGTTATTGTTAACCATTAATCATAATATTTCATTCAATTGTGAGGTATTTTTTTATTGAGCAAATTAACCTAACTGCCTTATAGCAGTTTCTTAAAGATAACAAATTCCAAGTAGAAAACCAAAATCATTAAATTATCAAGATAAAATGAACAGATGAAGCAAAAGAAAAGCAGGTAGAAAATGTTCTATGGCTTTCTTAGCAACATTAACCTATCTACTACTGCCTTGCAACAAGTTCAGATTCGAGCTCTGATGAAGGAGCACTGTTTGATGACACAGGTACAACATCTTACACTGTACTCAGGAGAAATGTCTGTCAGCTGTGATGAAGGCTGCTAAACAAGAGTCCATCCACATGTGTACAGTGATACATGTGTAATGAAACACTTCCAGAAGTTAAGAGCTTTGCAGTCAGTACTCAGCTGAGTCATGGGCCAAGGTCATGGTCCAAGGATAATTGGAGGCGATGTTTTGACATTAAAAATTCAGGCAGATATAGACAATGAAGGTCTACTTGGCAGGGCAAAGAGCCTGTTAGGACACATTGCATCGGACCTCACCCAATTAAGTATTTCCTCCTCCTCCATTCCACTGAAGCCAAATGTTAGAAGGAAGTTATTTCTAAATATCAAAAACCGGCAGCTTAGGAGGACAGTGATAGCATAAACAGCTCAAGGTTCAGTGACCCAGCATGAGCCCAGGGGTAGAAAGAAGCCATGAGCAGGACAGCCCACAGAGCAAAGCAGCAAACTGGGACCTTCACAAAATTACCTGGTCTCGCCTCCTTCACACAATGGGATAAACAGTCATCTGTTTTCTTTTAAGAATGGTCAGATTCACCTTCAGTTTTCACTTTCATGCATTGGAGAATGAAATGGCAGCCCATTCCAGTGTTCTTGCCTGGAGAATCCCAGGGACAGAGGAGCCTGGTGGGCTACCGTCTATGGGGTCGCACAGAGTCGGACATGACTGAAGCGACTTAGCAGCAGCAGCAGATTCATGTGCACACATTCATATGCACATTTAAAATAAATAACCAGCAAGGGCCTACTGCACAGCACAGGGAACTTGCTTAATATTCTGTAATAACCTAAATGGGAAAAGAATTTGAAGAATAGATACATGTATTGTGTATATACTGAACCACTTTACTGTACACCTGAAACTAACACATTTTTAGTATAAATTTATTTTAATTGGAGGCTAATTACTTTACAATATTGTATTGGTTTTGCCATACATCAACATGAATCCACCACAGGTGTACACATGTTCCCCATCTTGACCCCCCCTCCCACCTCCCTCCCCATACCATCCCTCTGGGTCATCCCAGTGCACCAGCCCCGAGCATCCTGTATCATGCACTGAGCCTGGTCTGGCAGTTCATTTCACATATGATATTATACATGTTTCAATGCCATTCTCTCAAATCATCCCACCCTCGCCCTCTCCCACAGAACATCAACTGTGCTCCAATATAAATTTCTTTTTAATTTTTTGAAAGCATAAAGGTCTGTGACAGAGGTAGTATGTTAGAGCAGTTCTACTCAAAATCTGGTCCTCAGGGCATACTGTCACTGATCAGGACAGTACAGAAACTTGAGAGTAAGCAGTTAGGAGCATTTTCAGCAATCTGAAGGTAACTTTATAGCTGCTGAATATAACAATAAATTAGGCCTTGTATTTTATATGACTCATATTTTCATTTTACTGTTAAATTTTAAAAATTAGTCTGTAATGTATAGAAAATGAAAAAAAGGGAAAAAAAAAAAAGAAACCTGATCCTTCACCACAAAAAAACTTGAAAAGCAATCACGTTAGCCATAAAAGTACCCTTCTAACTGTTAGATCGTGTGCTAAGTTGCTTCAGTCATGTCCAGCTCTTTGCGACCCTATGGATTGTAGCCCACCAGGCTCCTCTGTCCATGGGATTCTCAAGGCAAGAATACTGGAGTGGATAGCCATGCCCTCCTCCAGGGGGTCTTCTGACCCAGGGATCAGTCCTGAGTCTCTTATATAAGTCTTTTGCATTGGCAGGCGGGTTCTTTACCACTAGTGCCATCTGGGAAGCCCTCTATGTTAGATGACTTTGGGACAATCGACTGATTGTGCACTGAGATTTTAATCTTCAAAGATCAAAAACTAGTCACCAGGCCTTTATAGATAATATACATAATGAAGTGAAATCTCTTTTCTGAACTCTGTTGAAAGATGACTGGCTAAAACTAGTTGGCTGTGTTGCTAGAAATGCATGTTCAAACACTAGGATCCTATGACCCTAACCAATATGCCTCATAGAGGAAGAATAGAAGAAACAGTTGGATTATCACAAACCCACCACCACTCTCAAATAAGCAGATCTGATAATGGAGATTGAAACATTAACTTTGCATGTTAAAAGCCATCATTCAGTAAGGTAAACACCCATTTATCTAGGATTTAAACAACCAGACAGCGTAAACTGGAATTTTATGTATTCTTTCATCTTTTATGATAAAGCCACAAATGACAAGTTATAAAATTACCATGAAATTAACCATAAAATTCCTCCCAAAAAAGCAACTGCTGAGCTTTGTTATGTGACAACAAATGCAGCTTATAGTCTCTTCAACGTGCCGTTCATTGTGACCCTCAGGCACTGAAAAGCCACAAAATTTCTTGAATCACAAAGATTAAATTATGTTCAACTTAGATTTACTGTTAATTGTATCTTTTTGTATTCTAACTTTGAAACTCAGGAACCTGTTTTAATACATGTGATCATTGTTTTTAGCAATATGTATCATTTCATGTGTCCCTGGGTATGCTATCTTGGTCCCCTGTTTCATTTACCTCAAGTATATGTTGATGGGTGGAACTACTAGACATTTTCTGCCATTCAAGGATTCCAACAGCCCATCGTTCCTCACCCATTTGACAGTGTTGGTTATCATGACCTCACTAACTGCAGTTACTGTCCTCAGCACTGGTCATAGTCCTGGACTGTGGAAGCCGCTGAGTGGCTCTCCCTCGATGCAGACAGATCTTTCCAGTCTTCGGAGTGAAGGAAGCACCTCGGTGCCCTCAGCATGAGGGACTGCTCTTGTTCCCAACACAATCCAGCCCTTTACTTTTCCGTGATCCTAATTCACATCTCTCCACGGCCACACTGTCCATTACACCAGCCACTGGCCACATGTGGCTATTTATATTTCAGTGTAATTCAAGTGAAATTAAAAACTGAGTTCTTCATCAGAAAGAGAAAAACAAATATCGTATATTAACACTTATATATGGAATCTAGAAAGATGGTACTGATGAACCTATTTGCAGGGCAGCAATGGAGAGGCAGACGTAAGAGAACAGACTTCTGGACATGGGGACAGAAGGTAGGAAGGAAGGGCTGGGACAAATGGAGAGCATAGCATGGAAACATAAACACTAACATTTGTAAAGTAGATAGCCAGTGGGAATTTGCTGTATGACTCAGGAAACTCAAACCAGGGCCCTATGACAACCTAGTGGGGTAGGATGGGGAGGGAGGCTCCAGAGGGATTGGACGTCTATATACCTATAGCTGATCCATTTTGATGTATGGCAGAAACCAACACAATATTGTAATTATCCTTCAATTAAAAATAAAGAAAAAAAATTGAGTTCCTCAGTCCTGCTGGCTACATTTTCAAGTGACTGTATTGGGCAGCACAGATATAGAACATTCCGTGATTGCAGAAAGTTCCATTCTACAGTGTTCAGGTAGGGCTAAAACCTGGGATTTCCTGAAGAGCATCTGGGGTTCCATAAGTTGCCTTGGCTTACGTGTGAGTGACTGTCCCTAGTTGCTGCTGACTTGGCTTCTTTCACCTGCAATAGCTACCTTTCACCTCACACAAGCTACCTCAGACTATGTGGTTTTCCCAGAGTCTTTCTTCCCAAAACTATTTCACTGCTGCAATCAGAAGAATGTGAGGGGACCTTCAAGAAGGCTATTCTAAGCAAAACCTTGGCTAGAAGCTTTCCGTAGCCATAACCAGCATAGTCTGGATGCCTGTAAGTCATGTCCCTTTAAAAATGATAAGCTAGATTCAAGGGAAATGAACAGACAAGCAATTAAGGTGATCAAATACTTGCAGAACACCTTTAGTGGACAGGACTGGGGGAGGGATAAATATATGCTCCAGTAAGCTTTTAGGAAGACTACACTTTAAGACTGTTTGGGCAAACATGATAAGATGGTATTCAATTAAGTGTTTAATTATATGGTATCCATGAAGAATGTTGTAGGAGTTCTGAAAATGAAAGAAATAACAAGGGCTAGAATCGAGAAGGTAAGCCTTCAGTTGATGCTTGAAAAACAGGTGAGGTTAGATTAGGTAGAGGAGAGACAAAAGGACTTCTTAGTTCTTGTAAGTAGAAAGCAAGGAAATAGGCATAAATATATTGTACTCACAGCATGTTTTTAATACAAACACTGACCATTCAAGTTAGGAGTGCCTCTACTGACCACTCTGAAAAACAAATCCCACTATTTTGCCAGCTATGAGTTTTGGAGAAATAGAAGCAAGGGGAAGCAACCTGGGCCATGTCAAAATCAGTCTGGAGTCAGCAAACACAAGCCAAAGAAAGCTTTCAGCCTTTACAGTACCTTGATGCCAGTGTTGGACCCTGGTGGGCCCCTTGCCCCCAGCAGATTCTGCAGGTCCCTTCAGGCTCCCACTGAGCTGACTTCCCAATGGAAACCAAGCAAGACCATGCTCCCCCTCTTCATTTCCACTCAGACACAGCTTTCTGGACACTCTCCCAGCTCTAACTATGCAACCAGCAGCCTTGACTGGAGGCCACACATTGTAATCACCTGGGGACCTGGCCACTGTCCCACCTGCCACAGGGGCTGATTTTACTGGTCTGGGGTGTAACCTGGGCATCCTCAGGCTGAGAAATCTTGGTTTCCTACCTGCCTGAGATAACTCATACAAGTCCCACCTTACAGCCTGGCTCAGGTGGAACAGTTACAGTAAACTGTAAAGCATTTTAATTAGGATAATAGCAGAACTGAAATTTAGTTCCAGATGCCCTGCTTCTCACAAGTGCCATTTTGCCTCATGGCCACATTTAAAGTTTCACACATTTGACAGCCAAAGTGTGAAGGGAAAATGGGAAAGCCTCCAACAGAACCCATGAGGATTCCTTTGTAACTGTCGTTATTGCAGGGGCCTTGCCCTTGTAGCATTCACGGTGGTTTTCAAGGTACTTTCACTTAGCTCTCAGTGGTGGGCAATGAATGACTCCTTTACTTGGCTTCTGTTCCTCTGACTTCTGGTTCAGTTCAATCACTCAGTCACGTCTGACTCTTTGTGACCCTGTGGACTGCAGCACACCAGGCTGCCCTGTTCATCACCAACTCCCAGGCTTTACTCAAACTCATGTCCATCCAGTCAGTGATGCCATCCAACCACCTCATCCTCGGTCGTCCTCTTCTCCTCCTGCCTTTAATCTTTCCCAGCATCAGGGTCTTTTACAGCGAGTCAGTTCTTCGCATCAGGTGGCCGAAGTATTAGAGTTTCAGCTTCAGCATCAGTCCTTTCAATGAATATTCAACTATACAGTTAAACTTAATAGCAATGAAAGAGTAAATGTTTTCACGTAAAATCCAGAGAACTGCTTCAAATACGTTGATATTTTGTCATCAGTTGGATAGTTTAACAAACTTTCTCTACTGTTATAAGTTCATGTAGGTAATTCAATAGTTTGCTCACCACTCACATTTTGTGTAACACTTTAACTGCATGGTTCAATATGACAATCACATGTGACTACTTAAATTAAAAATAAGTAAAATTAAGTTCTCTTTTTCAGTCACAGTAGTCACATGTCAATTGCTCAATAGTGGCCAGTGGCTACCTTATAGAACAGTGTAGACAGAAAACATCTCTATCACCACGGAAGTTCTATTGGAGAGCGCTGTAAGTGGGTAGTACTTGATGGCAGGAATGGAAGATCCAAAATGACATGGAACTTGCTCTTAATGATCTTATTACATATACATGGAAAAGACTTTGCACAAAGTAGCAGAAAAATACAATGTAAAGTACAGGCATACTTGATGAAAACTCACAGAATAAAGGTGTAGATAGGACATCTATTTGGTGGCAGTGGATCTTGGATGAAGGATGGACAAATACTGGTAGTTAAATGCAAGGTTGAGAACAGAGAGATTCTAAATAGAAAGAGGAAATATGGAATGGTACTGTAGGGGCCTATATGGAAATTGCACTGCTAACAGTACAATTGTGTTGGAGAGTCAAATGAAGGGAGACTGAAAAAAGAAGGTGGAGTATGGGAAAGAGTCGATGGATTACCTTGATTAGAGCTGATGAATTAGAATTTTGAATAAAAGTCAAGCAGAAGCCACTGTAAGTCTATGAATCAAACAGCGGAGGTGACACTGTTGAGTTTCATGGTTGCCAAAAGGCACAGTCTTATTCATCTTTGCTTCTTTGATATAAGACATCACGGTATTTGGCACATAGTAGAAGACAGAAAACATCTCTATCACCACGGAAGTTCTATTGGAGAGCGCTGTAAGTGGGTAGTACTTGATGGCAGGAATGGAAGATCCAAAATGACATGGAACTTGCTCTTAATGATCTTATTACATATACATGGAAAAGACTTTGCACAAAGTAGCAGAAAAATACAATGTAAAGTACAGGCATACTTGATGAAAACTCACAGAATAAAGGTGTAGATAGGACATCTATTTGGTGGCAGTGGATCTTGGATGAAGGATGGACAAATACTGGTAGTTAAATGCAAGGTTGAGAACAGAGAGATTCTAAATAGAAAGAGGAAATATGGAATGGTACTGTAGGGGCCTATATGGAAATTGCACTGCTAACAGTACAATTGTGTTGGAGAGTCAAATGAAGGGAGACTGAAAAAAGAAGGTGGAGTATGGGAAAGAGTCGATGGATTACCTTGATTAGAGCTGATGAATTAGAATTTTGAATAAAAGTCAAGCAGAAGCCACTGTAAGTCTATGAATCAAACAGCGGAGGTGACACTGTTGAGTTTCATGGTTGCCAAAAGGCACAGTCTTATTCATCTTTGCTTCTTTGATATAAGACATCACGGTATTTGGCACATAGTAGGAACTTAACATTTGTCTGTTGAATTGAATTTCACCAGTTTTAAAATTAAGAGGAAGTAATAGGGAATGGTGGAAAGAGACTGTGCAATCAGAGAATTCTGGTTTTAAACCTGGCAAATAAGTTATTTACTCTCTCAGGCACAGTTTCCATGAAAAGAGAATTAGTGATCACCCCCTGTGGACTTTAAAAGAAATTTAAAGTTGATATATGTGTTGCACCTATCACAAGTCTTATCATATAATAAATACAGAATGAATGGCATTTTACCGAACTTATTACCTTAAATGGGCTTCCCTTGTGGCTCAGTTGGTAAAGAATCTACCTGCAATGTGGAGACCTGCATTCCATCCCTGGGTTGGGAAGATCCTCTGGAGAACTGAAAGCCTACCCACTCCAGTATTCTGGACTACACAATGCCATGGACTATATAGACCATGGGGTCGCAAAGAGTTGGACACAACTGAGTGACTTCCATTTCCTTAAATACACTGTTTAAGGTATTGAATGTGGAAATAATCTCATGGATGGAGGGGCCTGGTGGGCCGCAGTCCATGGGGTCGCCAAGAGTTGGACATGACTGAATGACTTCACTTTCACTTTTCATTTTCATGCATTGGAGAAGGAAATGGCAGCTCACTCTAGTGTTCTTGCCTGGAGAATCCCAGGGATGGGGGAGCCTGGTGGGCTGCTGTCTCTGGGGTCACACAGTCAGACACTGAAGCGACTTAGCAGCAGTAGCAGCAGCAGCATATCTCTACTGATTGCAATTCAAATATAAATGCCTCACAGTTGGATGACTGAAGCAGAAATGATATTCAGAACCAAGGAGAGTTGATATAACTAGCTACACTGTGTTTATAGGTTCATTTAATTGTGAGTCATTAAAAGGAAATGACGTATTAAAGGCTTATGTTACAGGCTGAACTGGGACTGAGCCTCCAATGTCCCCACTGAGACTATGGAATTAAACACCATGAAATGAATAGCAATTTAAGTTAAACCAGATTTTGTAACCCCCAGAAATCCATTGCTTCATTAAAGAAAATTGTTGTTAGAAAAAGTCACCCATCTTCTTAAATATTTCCTATTGGTTATATTTAAGGTTTATAGACTTACCTGTAATTTTTAAAAGCAACATTTTATATCTACTATGATAACAGATACTATGAAGCTACAATTGTAAAAAAATTAAATTAGGAAGTCAGAGATAAATTTTAATTATAGATTATCTCAAAGTATTTAAAATTGGTATCTTCCTAGCTGTCAAAATTGATTATACATATGCTTCCTGTTTTTGGTCTTATTAATCTCTGCCTCCCATAAACAGTACTTCCTTCATGAATTCATCTTGTTTATTGTCACACTATCATCTTAACAATTAAATTTAACATAACAAACTAGGTTGGGAAGAGAGAAACTTTGAACATTCACATTTAACTGAAAAATACATCTATTTCATATTAGTGAAAGTAGAGCTGGGGGCTAATTTTTATCTCTTTGGTTGACAATTTATTTTATACTGGTGTCAAATGAGAATTCTAACTCAGAAAATGGTTGCTTAAATTCAAGGATTTTGTAAATGACTCATGAAGACAAGTCACAGAGAATAAGCCTGAATCATATCACTCTTCCCAACCAGAACAGTGGTCAGTACGTAACCTAAGTTCTTATTTCTAACGGACAGAAATAAAGAGTTAAAATGAAGAGTCACGAGGAGTGTAGATATTGTGCTTCATCTAAACTGCATTTTGCCTAGAGAAATGCTCAGATAGACTTATTTGTAAAGCCCTCAGATTATATCAGAGAAAGGCATTAACTGCCATTAACACCATGTACAATGTTGATGGAAAGAAAGGAGAAGGAACTAACATTAATTGGACATTTTAGGCAAATGGCTTCATTTCATTTTTATAATCACCCTATTTACCATTTACAAGGTAAATGCTTTAAATCTCATTTGTCAGATAACACAGCCAAATCCTAAAGAAGTGAATCAATCTGCAGTAGGTCACATAGCTTTCAAATGGCAGGGCAGGAATTCAAACTGAAATCTGTCTGATTTCAAAATTTCTGTTCTTTCAACAGATCACAACGTTCCTTCTGTGGATGACAATAGCCTTCATTATTTAAGGGAGGCAATATGTTAAAAACCTTCTAAGGTTTCAAAAGCAGAATTTCTAGATAATTTAACTGGATACACTGTTGGGTAGAGATGCTAACAAAGCTTTAAGTCTTATGATGTAATTTTCATATCTGAATTATTTTGTGTGTGTGTGTATACAATAGAGAATGTATGTGTATGTGCATATGTGTGTGTATAAGCCTGGGAGAATTTTAGGTTAGAAAGTCACATTAACCTGTTAGTTCCTGGTGTATCTAAAAAAGCATAATTAATAACCGCTTACATTATAGGTAGTTTTGGACCTTTTTCTCTTTCCCTTTGAATAGACTGAGTTAATTTGCTATAACTAACCCAATGTGGAAAGTGAGTATATTATAATAGTATTAATATATAATACATATAAGTAGATATATAGTATAATAAATTGATAATGTTTCTTACTAATTGCTGTTATGTTTTAGGAACTAGGTTAGGTTTACACATATGATATCATTACTCCTCACTGTCATACTGCAAGGTGGTCAGCATTATTAAACGACATTTTAGTGACAAGGGAACAGAAGTAGACAGCACGGAAGCTAGGTAGTGGGGAAGTTAGGCTTGAAATCAATATCTGCTTGCCTTGAAAGCCCACACTGTGTCCACTGTTCCAAACACTGTTGAATTGGAAGTCATTTATAAGAACAGAATTTCCATGTAGTTTGTAGAATAGAGACATAGTGGCAAACTTTTGTAGATTGGAGAAAAATTGAGTAGTTTCAAAGTATGAGGCTATTTCTGGGTGGAGCCAGTGGACTACAAGTTCCAAAGGAATAGTTTTCAAGTTACTTCTCTTCGACTCAGAGAGAACACAATGCCAGGAGCCCCCAAATATAAGCGTTCTCTTGCCAAGGCCCTCAGATGGTTTCATATTCAAGAGTCATTTGGAAGCCGGTTGGCAGTACATGGTGAAGCATTTGATCTTTAGCAAATAGATCAAGCTACCACACGTCCCTGTCACCTTGCACAGAGCAACAAGTTAAGTGACAAAAGGAGAGAGAGGGACACAGAGGGTCAGCTGTCTTATCGGCTTTGCACTGCCTACTCCAGGCCTGAGAGTATCCCAATATGACGCTAACAAACTGAAGGACAACGGCTCCATCACAGTCCTGTTCAGGCAATGGTCCCATGAACATTTTGCAGCTAACAGGCTGCGCTGCTCACCTGGCAGTGTGAGGCCGCTACTGGAGTGCTCTGTGAATGTCACGCTAATAAGACCATTCTGAAACAGCAGGGCACTGACCAAAACACTAATGTAAGTGACCCTGTCATCTCCATATCAAATCTCTGGGTCTTATTTCGATAAGGCTTTTTTTGTTTGTTTGTTTCAAAGAACCAATACATTCATATGTGTGAAAATTAATACTCAAATTCTACCACTTTTTAAAAAAATCTAAAAAGCTTATTAAAATAACTTGCAGAAAACTGTTGAGCTGGTAGTATAACCTAGTTTTGACAAA
Source organism: Madoqua kirkii (assembly GCA_006408675.1). Classification (NCBI taxonomy): domain Eukaryota; kingdom Metazoa; phylum Chordata; class Mammalia; order Artiodactyla; family Bovidae; genus Madoqua; species Madoqua kirkii. The sequence continues at coordinate 22,086 of SJYC01109693.1, forward strand.
ATAGTCAATACACTGAAAATTCATTTTGCTTTTCTTCTCATCATCAATCATAAAATTTCACATTAGTTTAAATGTATTTTCCTGATCCTAGACAACACTGACAGTCTCCAACTCAACTATTTTCATAATGGCCGAGCTAAGGGAAAACAATTGAGTCCATCAACACTTTTCTTGTTAAAGGATGAATTTAGAAATAAGTTTCTAAACCAAACCTGCTATAGTATAGTAAAGTTATATTTATCGGTTAGTATCTCAAAAAGTGACTATGTCATCTTTACTAACAATTTAAACTTTCTAGGAGTCATGCCAGGCTGGACCAGATTTCTCGTCTCCCAGAGAAGTTGGAATAGCTTGTTGGATTCTGGAACAAGCCTTCTTTGCAAGTCTGAGGGTAAACTCACATTGTGGGTTTGAATTTCTCTATTTGCCTGCTAATATACATCCCTCATCTGTTTAATGTCATCTTCAGCACAGAGATTGCAAAGCTGAACTAGGAGACTTTTATTTGGTTGCCTTTACACTTGCAGTACTTAAGCCAAAATGTATTTTAAAACAACATCCTGGTTACCTACCACCCTAAAATGGCGTATATCTTCTCCTCATACTTCATAATTAAAGCAGATATTTTTATACCAAAGCAGGCAGAGCTTTTCCATTCTATTTTGTTCTGAGGAAATATAATTAGTTTAGTTTTTGCTTCAGACTAACACTTTCAGTTAACTTTTCAATGCCACAGAATTCAGAAAACGTGAAATGATAAATATATAAAATGAAAACCACCTCTCTATCAGATTCATGACCAAGGCCTTAGAAAGGACAAAGCAAGCAGATCTAACCAGGAAGATATTACAGCATTTATTCCCAGGGTAAGAGCGTGTGCAGGTGTCAGGAGGCACTCTGTTTTCCCCTCGAATTGCCATGCATATAAAACCCAGGGAAAACAGAGTTCAAGGAACAGCTGTGACAGCAAAGTCTGATTCAACCAATGGGCACTTTAAGAGAATTTGTGTGGATGTGTGTATGCATATATGTGTATGCTGGGAAGAGAAACAGATATAAAGAATGTCATACCTACTACTTTTAAAAATTGTACAATATTTTAAAGCTATATATTTGAATGTTTGTTTCTACTTATTATTGCCAACTTCTGCTTTCTCCCTTTAAGTGTCAAATGAATTATGAGTAAACTTCAACCAAGGACCAAGTCCAACCTACATTTGATTTGGCTCATTGGGCACATTTATGCCTTAACTGAGTGATATCTATATTTACAACTTAAAAAGAGAATACAAAGGTACGATTACATGTAATTCAGCCTTCTAGAAGGTTACAAGAGAATCTTGCTACTGCATCAGTAAAGGTTTTTGGTTTTTGCCTCCCTCAAAGTAGGCCTTAACGCCAAAGCAGTTGTATTACTTGCTGATCCTGTCAAAATAATGAGAATTTCTATTGAATTGCAGTATATTTCAAAAAATTTCTTCATTAAAAGCCCAGCTGAGCTCCCAGCTACTAGCCATTGTCAGCTGCCAGCCACATGACTGAACCACTGCGGATGCCTGCCCAGTGATGTCTTCAGATATCTGTGTCCACAGTTGCTAGCTGGTCACAATCACATGAGAGACCCCAAGTGAGAACCTTCTGTTTGGGACCCTTCCAACCAACAACCCTTGAGAAATATGATAATTTATTGTTATAAGCCATTGAGGCTTAGAGTAGATTGTTTTGAAGAAACAGATAATTGAAACACTGGGCAGGAGTAGAACCTGAGCTTAAAGCACTGATGGATCTGTAATATTTAGGAGGCAAAAAAAAAAAAAGATGGAGAAGTAAAATAGATAATTTCTTTAGTCATTGTGTGAGACACCTTTTGACAATCATAGCAAAGGAATCTTATGTAGTAAATAATACACTGAATTCTTGGGGAGGGGAATGTTTATAACACACGAGTATACAATAAATGTGGAGAATCGTGGACCTGTTATACATTTTCAAGATCTTCAGGACTCCATACTGTGTCTGTAAGGGCTTTGCCTGGCACTAGGTAAGGAGCACAGTCTCTTGGGCAGAATGATGAAATTTGAAAGAGTGCTAGTCATGTAACTCTGAATGCCAGTGGCCCATACCAATAAAAAGGACGTGATGTCTGCAATCTAACAGGTGGGCAGTGTATGTCGTGGGGTTTGCTAGATCGTTCTACTTAGTCTACTTACATGTGTTTTATGGTACTCCTTCATGTAGGTCAACACATGAAAATTCAAAAATGTACTTAGATTTTGGGGATCTCAACAATGACTCATCCTTGGGATGAACCCTTCCCAGTTTGGAACCTTCAGAAGGAAGGACTGCCCTTCCCTTTTTATCTCTTGGAAGTCATTCTATGCTCTGAGACACCACAGGAATTCCAGGCTATCTCAGACTTCCCATCATCTACTCATTGTTGTCCCAGGATTTGTACTGCTGAACCATTTATCCAATCATCAACTATCCATTCAGATGCAAAGAGGAAGAAGAAGAATTGGGAAAAATCCACAGGAATAATTTACAAAAATATCTATTAGGATTTGATTGTAATTAGCTGTATAAGCATGTAAAAGAGAAAAAGCTAGTGAGGTCAGCCTGGTTAAAGAAATGGGGGAAGAACACTACAACAACTTTTATTGCAAAGGCTTTTTTTCTAGGTCACTTTTCTGGAGGTTGATTCCTATGGGGAAAGTGAGTGAGTGAGTGTTAGTCACTCAGTCATGTCTGAGCCTCTGCAACAGCATAGACAGTAGGTAGTCTGCCAGGATCCTCTGTCCATGGAATTCTCCAGGCAAGAACCCTGGAGTGGGTTGTGATTCCCTTCTCCAGGGGATCTTCCCGACCCACAGGTTGAATCCTGGTCTCCTCTATTGCAGGTGGATTCTTTACCATCTATCTGAGCCACAGGAATTTATAAATGAAAATGTCATATGGTCCAAATTTTGAAAAAATTGCAGTATATTTTCACTTGCTTCTGGAGATCTTTTTTCACTGAAATAAAATATTTAAAAAAAATATATTATAGATAACTTGTTAACTCTCAAAAATCCAGAAGATAGTTACTTATAATACTTTTATGAGTATTAAAGAAACCATGAGAAGGGAATGGGATTAGATGTTGCAAACTAACAAACTTCAATCACAAAGACTTTCTTACCATGATACCTGTGTGAAGCATTATGTAATGCACAGTTTGAGTGACATCAGCTGCATGAATCAAATTGTGGTATGGATTTTTGTACTTGCTGTAACCAACTTCTAGAGCTTCTGCAAAGGCAATTAGGCAAGAAACAGGAATCTGTAGAAAGTAATAATTATGATTATATTTTGACCAAAAGAGTGGCATAAATTAACACGAGCACAAGATGTTGGGATGGGACACATTAGTGAGTCAGATGTAGGCAGTAGTTTCTTAAAGTTAAATGTGAATTGTTCCAGGAAAACTGTTCATTAATCTGTCAGTTTTCAATGCTGATGAAAACTATAACCCCCAAAAGTTTAATTAAGATAGATGAAATAACAGTCTTACCATATAGCAGTCTTTAAATTTTTATATCTTCTAGAGTCAAATAAGGAGGCTAGTCTAAAGGCATAAAATTTTCCAATTACAACTGGTAAAATCTAGTTTTTCTATCAGTAATTCAAGGAGGTTAAAATAAATGACCTCCGAGTAACTTCTAACTCTAAAAATATCATGACTCCATAGATGCACACTTAGAAATCTGAATCAAATTTGTTGCTGAGATAGCTCTAAGTGAAGTTAGAAGCCCTTCTAAGTTAATTAGAAGCCTTTTCAGTTTAAGAAAAGCTGCCAGAAATGGTTCATTTTGCATTTTAGGAAACCCGTATTTCTTTAAGACACAGATTCCAGTGTTTACATGAGTGCTCCATGAATAATTCAAGGTGACATTCGTATCTTGTTGCAGTGACGCTATCATGGTTTTATGATACCAAGTGGAAATAAAGAAATGTCAGTGATTTGTGGAGAACAGCCATATCGTGTGGTGAACTCATCCCCACAGTTCTGTGATCTGCCCACCCAGAAACATTTTTAGATGAATTGATTAATGAATCAGTGTTTTGCGTTTTCACTCTCATACAGATAACTCATTCTAAGAGCATTTTACTTTTGTTCCATGTTTCTGACCTTGAAACGGTTGATAAGATCATATCTGGTGAATAGTTCATAAATCATAAACTTCAGACTATGTTCTCCACTTGCTTCATTCAAGGCAAATACATCAAAAGACCATTTATCAACATCCTGTAGGAAAAATGTAAATATTTTAGATGGCAACATCACATGGCTTTGTTTCTTTCTATGAAAAATTCTTAGGTAGATCAGGAATTATTAGGAATTATACATCAGCAGGTCAGATTTCAGTTCAGCACTTACTTTCACCAGTATCTGATATGACAGGGATGCAGTGTCTACGGATCAACAACAGTGAAGTCTATAATACTTAAGTTCTTCCCCTTAATCCCAAGGTTATCCAATTTAATATAATAAACTATAACTCGCTTATCCTTAATCTCTCTCCAAATGAAAACGCCATAAATCATTTTCCCAAAGTGGGCCTAATTTTACAGTAGAATTCCAGGTTATGAGGGTGATTTAACTGAGGGATAGAGGGAAGATAACCCCAATTTTATCTTCCCTACCCATACACCTACTATACTGCTTGAACATCCACCTTTTAAGAGCTACTAATCTGGTTTAGACCTTTGATATTTTGAGTCTTCACTTTTTTTTCACGATGCAGATACTTCCTTGGTGGCTCAGTGGTAAAGAATTTGCCTGGCAATGTGGGAGACACAGGTTCAATCCCTGGTCTCAGAAGATCCCACACGCTGCAGACCAGTTAAGCCTGTGCACCGCAACTACTGAGCCTGTGCTCTAGAGGCCGGAAGCGGCAACTCCGGGGCCCGCGTGCCACAACTCTGGAAGCCCGCGTGCTCCGGAGTCTGTGCTCTGCAGCAAGAGAAGCTGCTACAATGAGAAGCCTGTGCACCGCAACTGGAGAACAGACCCCTTCTCCACAACTAGAGAAACGCCTGCTCAGCAATGAGTAACCAGCACATAATTTTGTTTTAAATATGCAGGTGCTCTAGAGAGATAGAGTACTGTTTCTAGGTAGAGTAATAGAACCTTATTCCTCACTCTAACCTTGGTTGATTCATCTTTACTTTTTTACTAGGGTCAGATGGTGAGATAAAGGAAACGGGCCTCTTAACTGGGGAGGAGGTTAGTGCTTTTGGCATTTCAGGCAATTCCCCAGGAAAGTGATCAGGCCTATAGTGAAAGTGCCCCCTAATTGTGGGAAAGAGGGCAATGAGCAGGTATATCAAACCACTCCAGCCACATAATGATATTGATTCAGGTAATTCCGGTAAAAAACTTGCAGAGAAGTCCACAAATGGACTTGCAGCAAGTGTTATCAGTACATTAAATATATATTAAGATAAAGTTTGAGTTCGCAATCATAAATAAATCACCGAACCTTAGAAATCTACGGAAATACAGCAGAATCAGAGTTCTAATGATTATCAGAAATTATTAGCAAAGGTCTAGTGTTTGCACACACAGAATGGGTTTAGTATTGAACAGTAAGTAGATAACCTTAAAGCTGTATATTAATTTCAAATTTAAGCAGGCCCTGTGTTAGAACTTTTCATTTAGCATATTTCACAGAGACAACAATATATAATGTAATAAGCTGTAAATCTGATAAACAGTATTCAAGTCATCTTTTAAAACTCTTTCTTTTAACAAACAGTAACAATAACTCCAAATGTAGTTTTAATCATTTGGGAACACCAAGGAAATATTTTTCGGCTTGCTTGATTACCTTTGTTAAATTCTTTGCATTTGGCCTTAATTTGAACCCAAAATACTTGCTTGATCTGTTTGTAAATTTAAAATCTCTCAGAGTTCTATTAGAAGTCATTTTGTCATTAATAAAGCTCAAAGGAGACCAACAAATCTCTTACTAAATTCCAAAGCTAACACAGAGGAATCAGTTCAGACTGTTACAAAGCTGCTGTTTACAGTTCCTGCTAGGGGTTTCCAACTGAGTGAAAGGTTTATTCTCCATTTGGGGGCTTTTTTTTTAAATCAACAATGATAATTTATATCTGTAAACTTCTGCAGATGCTTGGCTTTTACTTTGTCAGCCTGAGAATAAACAAGGCAAGGAGGTAGCTCAGGAAACTAGAATTATTAACACATTCTTAGTGATAATTCTCTGCAACCTATTAGTTCAGGTCTCCTCTATACTGCATTTTTGAAATCTGCTTGGATTCTCTCATACCAAAATATTCTGTCAGTTGGTTTCTATAAAAGTAAAATTAATTCTTGCCTACAGTTGAGAAAATAATAAGGAATAAAAATCTTTTAAGAGCTAAGGAATATTCATATCCAACAATATGACATTTCAGTTATACTTACCTCTATTATAGTTTCAGAAACATGAATATAAAAAGCCTTCTGAGAAAAACAAATTGCTTTTTTAAATGAATAAGATTGAAATCTAATATGAAGCAGAGAGAAAACAAAAGCAGAGAAAAAAACAAAGGGGATGCTTACAAGGGAATAGAGGAACAAAAGAAATCAATATAAATGTAAACTAGGAAAGGGGTTTAATATATCAAAAATAAAGTAACTTGGTATATTCTGTTGCTGGTATTCTTTAAATTTTTGGTTAATACAGGAAACCACCATAAAGCTATTATAGGAGATAAAGTTGAATTTCCTACCCAAATTAAGCAACAGAATGAAATAGGGAATATAGAGTGACAAGCCTACAAAATGCCTCTTTATTAATATAGTCTAGGAACAGTGTTCACATACACACACACACACACATACACACACACACACACACACACACAGTGGGCACAAGAGAGTCCAAAACTTTTACCATATCAGATTTTCAACTCTGGTTATTTCTAACACATGTAATACTGCAACTGGGCCTCAGACTAGGGCAACCACAGGGAAACTCATAGACAAAAGAGATAAATTTCTTTTTTTGTTTACTTTTTAATTTTATCTTCCTTTTTATATTTTCTCAGACCTAAAATTCTAAAAAATTTTCTTCAATAAGTTCTGTCCTTTAATTATATTTGACTGAAATGTCTTTTCATTGATAATGCATTCATTTCATAATACACAGTAACAAAATATGTGTATTCTGACAAATGCTGGTGCCATCTCAAAGGTGAATACAAAATCCACCTAAATAAAGCATAAAGCATAAAAAAGACATTACACACATACATGTATTTACACATGTATATTACCGTTGTTAGTGATAAACATCTGTATGTATTGATACAGTTTGTTAGTGTTAATATTAACAAACTGATGCTCATTTAAATCAATAAGTTATGACTTGAAACACATGACATTTGTAAATAGTTAAAATCATTTTTTTATATTCTGATATGTAAGCTACATCAAAGACCTATTCTCATTTTCTTTCCATCATTTTAAAGAGATTAGAAAAAATGACTTTGATAAACTAAGATAATTGAAATTTTTTACCTTTAATGTTACTATGACAGCTTCTGGATATGCCAAGCCAACCATGTGATAGGACTTTCTGTACATCCTGAAAAAGAAAAGTAAGTGCATATATAAAAATCATTTACTCAAAGTTTTTAACTATTTTTTAAAAAAAGAAGAAATAATCACCTTGACTTGCTGACCTTGTATCATTAGATACAGATTCTCTTTCTGGCAACAGTGATAATTATTGCCATCATCTATTACATGTTTACAATAGATGCAATTAGTGTTTTGTTTACTCAAAACCACATATAAAGTCAATATGGTTTTAATTTCTATGTAAAGAGATCTTTTCCTAAACTTCATCTTATTAAAAAAAAAGACCATCATTTGCATGTGCAGCAACAGTACTTTTTAGGATACCATCAGATTCAAGGCAGCAGAGCAGCCTTGCTTTGTGTCCTTTTGTGTTACAAAATTTTCAGTCTGGAAGCTGAATGTCACTGAAATAGTCCTTTATACGTTTTCTTTCTTTTTTCACAAAATGAAAATTATAGAAGGGTATATGTAGCATCCTCAGAATTTACACAGCTTACTTTTTTTGTTTTAGTTAAGAATATTGGGAGAAACCATATTGAAAAAAATTGTTTAAGTTAGTTCAAACTGTCTTTTAATATTATTTAATAAAGCTTATCCAGAAAGGATATTTTTATTTTTATAATAGCAACAATAAAAATATTTTTATTAATCAGTAATTTGTCAGTTCCATTTTCCAACAGAAAACCAAGATGACTTAAATAAATATAAGAAACTCTTCCACTTATTTGTGCAAAAATAGAATCAACCTGATACCCTAATGTGTAGAAATAGCAATAGGTTTTTAACCAGGACTGAAAGAAACATGGTTCCTCCACAAAGTCCTGTGAAAAGCATGGAATAATCACGTCCCTTAATTTTTACATTGTTAGCTCACGAGATGTGTATAAGAGACAGTCATAATACACAGTAACAAAATATGTGTATTCTGACAAATGCTGGTGCCATCTCAAAGGTGAATACAAAATCCACCTAAATAAAGCATAAAGCATAAAAAAGACATTACACACATACATGTATTTACACATGTATATTACCGTTGTTAGTGATAAACATCTGTATGTATTGATACAGTTTGTTAGTGTTAATATTAACAAACTGATGCTCATTTAAATCAATAAGTTATGACTTGAAACACATGACATTTGTAAATAGTTAAAATCATTTTTTTATATTCTGATATGTAAGCTACATCAAAGACCTATTCTCATTTTCTTTCCATCATTTTAAAGAGATTAGAAAAAATGACTTTGATAAACTAAGATAATTGAAATTTTTTACCTTTAATGTTACTATGACAGCTTCTGGATATGCCAAGCCAACCATGTGATAGGACTTTCTGTACATCCTGAAAAAGAAAAGATCCTCACAAGATGCCTGAACAAAGCCATAATTTAATGACTAGATCATTATATTGGGGGTCAATATAAGAAATATAAGAATATAAGAAAACATTCTTCATCTTTTATAAAATCAGTAAGGGAAATACTAACTCTTTTGACTCAATGTATCATATGTTAAAAATCCATAAGGCCTTACTCAGTTCCTATGTAAATGCTATATTTTTTTAAGATAATAAAAACCAAATAATTTTTCATGTTTTCCTTTTTAATCTTCACTTCTCAAATGCTCAGAATTAAAATATTATATTTACTTACAGAGAGGTTAGGCTTTCTTGATAAAGCCTAATTTTTCCATTTTATTACAGAGAACTTGTTACTTTATTTCCATGTTCCCACTTTAAAATTCACATTCAAAAAACTAAGATCATGGCATCTGGTTTCACTACTTCATGGCAAATAGATGGGGAAACAATGGAAACAGTGACAGACTTTATTTTCTTGGGCTCCAAAATCACTGCAGATGGCAACTACAGCCATGAAATTAAAAAAACACTTGCTCCTTGAAAGAAAAGCTATAAAAAAACCTAGACAGCATATTAAAAAGTAAAGGCATTACTTTGCCAACAAAGGTCCCTACAGAAAAAGCTATGGCTTTTCCAGTAGTTATATACAGATCTGAGAGTTGGATCATGAAGAAGGCACCAAAGAATTGATACTTTTGAAGTGTGGTGTTGGAAAAGACTCTTTAGAGTCCCTTGGACAGCAAGGAGATCCAACCACTCAATCCTAAAGGAAATCAGTCCCGAATATTCATTGGAAGGACTGAAATTGAAGCTCCAGTACTTTGGCCACATGATGCAAAGAGCCAACTCCTTGGAAAAGACCCTGAGGCTGGGAAAGATTGAAGGCAGGAGGAGAAGGAGATGACAGAGAACAAGATGGTTGGTTGGCATCACTGACTCAATGGACATGAGTTTGAGCAAGCTCTGGGAGATGATGAAGAATAGGAAGGCCTGCATGCTTTAGTCCATGGTGTCACAAAGAACTAGATACTACTGAGCTACTGAAAACAACAATTTAGTTTTTGACTTAAATGATCTTAAGTGATTTTTAGGTGTGGCAAAGTTTTATAATAAAAAAATTATCCTTATTCTCTATATCAGTTGAAAGATTTCAGAGCAGCCTATCAGAAAAATACTAACATTATTTGCTCCAAGATAGGTATAATTATTTTAATCTTGCAGAACAAGGAAACAACTTAACCACAATATGAGATACCCAGGCAAAGAGGAACTAAAGAGCTTTTTGATGAAAGTGAAAGAAGAGAGTGAAAAAGCTGGCTTAAAACTCAGCATTCAAAAAACTAAGATCATGGGCATCCGGTCCCACCTCTTCATGGCAAATAGAGGGGGAAACAATGGAAATAGTGAGAGACTTTATTTTCTGGGGCTCCAAAATCAGTGTAGATGGTGACTGCAACAATGAAATTAAAAGACACTTGCTCCTTGGAAGAAAAGCTCTGACCAATCTAGAGAGCATATTAAACAGCAGAGACATCATTTTGCCAACATATGTCTGTCTAGTCAGGTTATGCTTTTTCCATTAGCCATGTATGTATGTGAGAGTTGGACCATAAAGAAAGCTGAGTGCCAAAGAAATGATGCTTGTTTTTTTACTGTGGTGTTGGAGAATGCTCTTAAGAGTCCCTTGGACTGCAAGGAGATCAAACCAGTCTATCCTAAAGAAAATCAGTCCTAAATTTTCATTGGAAGGACTGATGCTGAAGCTGAAGCTCCAATATCTTAGCCAACTGATGCAAAGAATTGACTCACTGGAAAAGACCCTGATGCTGGGAAAGATTGAAGGCAGGAGGAGAAAGGGACAACATAGGATGAGATGGTTGGATGGTATCACCGACTCAATGGACATTTGTTTGAGCAAGCTCTGGGAGTTGGTGGTGGGCAGGGAAGCCTGGTGTACTGCAGTCTATGGGGTGGCAAAGAGTCAGACACAACTGAGCTACTGAACTGAACTGAAAAGGCCCAGAAAATAATTATTTTCAGTAATGATATTTAGTTTTGTTGTTTTTTGAAGAAACAAATGGTTTTTTCTATTTTTTGAATCATTACTAAAAATTGGAGGTACAGGGGTAATGAAAGTTGGATGAGCAAGGAGATAAGTGATCAGGAATAAGAAACTTTAAGTAACTTTAAATCTGTGTAACTTCATGGCACAAAAGGCAGTATTATATAGCAAAGAGAACACACAATTTGGATCTTGGGTCACAGGTTAACCAATCACTAGTTGTGTGACCTCTGGAAAGCTAATGTCAGTTATCTGTAAAATACGGATAATCATACACTTTTTATGAAGATAAATGATATAAATGCCTAGTGTAACATTATTGTAAGTACTCAATATAAGAAAGCTGTTATTATTTTTTAAATGCTTGTTTATTTACTTTTGGCTGTTCTGAGTCTTCGTTGCTGTGCCCAGGCTTTCTCTAGTTGCAGTGACCAGGAACTACCCGTTAGCAGCTCCCGATCACCGCAACTGGAAAAGTTGCAGTGTGCCGGCTTCTCACTGTGGTGGCTTCTCTTGTTAGGGGAAATTGACTCTAGGGTGCATGGGTTCAGTAATTCTGGCCCATGGCCTTAGTTGCCTCAAGGCATGTGGGATCTTTCCAGAGCAGGGATCATACCAGTGTCTTTTGCATTGGCAGAAGGATTCTCACACACTGGAGTAGCAGGGAAGTCCCAGAAAATCATTATTCTTAATATTAACATTACTGTTCTCATTATTCTGCAGCCAATACCATTGGCTCCAATTCTGACATTCTTCAAGGCTCTTTGGGTTCAGTGAGACTTTAATGTTTCTTAGACTTGGAGCAAGTTTGAGAAATGAATATCCCTGTATATTCTCATTAAATATAAAGAAAGAGGAGGAAGGGGATTACTCTTCTAAGGAGAAGGAGAAACCACTTCATTATCATTTTCTAACTCTATACTTGGGAATAGGGTATTAGGATGAAAACTTAGAAAATTAGCGTGGAAAAGTAGGATGACTCATTTTGGAGAATGAATGTGGGAGAAACCTTAATACAGTGGTCTCACATATGAGTAAATAGTCAATATATTACAAGTTGCTGAAAAAGATCAATGGATTTCCTGTTCTCCAGTAAGTGGTAAAAGTTCAACTGGAAATAGGGAAGATTATTTTTGGAAGGCTTTATATTACAGTTGCAAAATATAATTCAAAACTTAAAAAAATCTATCATATGCCAGATGTGGTGGACAAGAGACTATTCAGTGGAAAATAAGAAAACTACGTGTTGCTTTCACAGGGTTTATTTAGTGGTGAAGTGGGACAATAAATAAGAAATAATACCTGAATAAAAACAGCACTAAATGCTACAAGGTGAATCACTCACTGGTTGGGATAGAGTGAGTGATGAAAAGTATACAGAGGAACCAGGAAAGGCCTTTGAAAAGATAGAAATGGCTAGTCAGAGTGAAGTTTGGGGAAAATCATTTGTGACAGAGGAAAGAGCAGAATTACTGGTTCCAAGGGAAGAAAGTTCAGTTCAGTCATTCAGTCATGTCTGACTTTTTGTGACCCCATGGACTGCAGCACACCAGGCTTCCTTTCCCTTCCCAAAGCTTGCTCAAACTTATATCCATCTAGTCAGCCATGCCATCAAACCATCTCATCCTCTGTCATCCCCTTCTCCTCCTGCCTTCAATCTTTCCCAGCATCAGGGTCTTTTCCAATGAGTCAGTTCTTTGCATCAGGTGGCTAAAGTATTGGATATTCATGGAGTTGAAATCACACTAGTATAGATATTCAGGCATTAGATGAGTCTAGAAGGTAAGGGGGCCTAGTCATGCAGGCCATGATACAGAAGTTGCCTTTACTTGGTGAAGCTGTACATCCAGTGAAATGGTAAAGGCAATTAGATAATTTTAAGCTTAAGAATGACAGGACTGAATTTATATTTTAAAAGTCACTGTGGAAAGTGACTTGCTTAGAGAAGGCAAGTGAGGAAGAGGGGAGCCTAGTTGACACTTATTGTCACATTTCGGATGGCAGGTGACAAAGGCTTAGATTGGGGTTTCTGGAGAGGAGATGAGAAAGTGAGTAGGTTTGGGGTACACTGGTGGAAGCAAATTGCTTGGACTTGCTGAGGGGTTAATTCTTGGAAGGGGCTACTTGAGAGAAGACTCAAGAAGCCTTTCTAACTTTCAAGATTGAAGATGATTATTTTTGAAAATTCTAGGTAAACATATTCTTTTGTTTACATATTTACTAATAGAAATTCAAAAGTAATATAAATACTTCATTTCTATGTGTTTTAATACTTTGATTTCTTTAAGACTACTTACTAATTTAGTTACCTTAAGTATGTTTTGATATTTCTGTGTAGCAAATGAAAAAAATGAAAGCTTCACATATCAATATATTTCACAGAATTTGTTTTGATTTTCTACTTAATGAGAATGGAAATTTAGTTGGTTTATTTTTATAATTTTAATTTATTTTTCAGTTTGCCAAATTCTATATTTTCTTAAACAAAAAGGCAGAATATACATTTCTTCATTAAAGCAAACATATACTCTTTTATCTCTGATTCTTTCACTGAGTTTCTGAACTACTATTTAGATGTTTTCAGACTGATATTAAGAAAAATCAACTGTCATACACTTACCTAACTTGTTTAAAAAATAGGAATATTATTATAAAAATTATTTCTCTACAGCCCTGCTTGTCTGTTTCAGATTTCAGGTCCCACTTGGCAGAGATAGGAGCAGTTTATGCACTAGGTGTTGGAGGTGTCATCTCACCTAACTAATCATGCTCATTATGCTTATTATGAAGGTTCTTCATCAAAGGCAATTAGATATGGTTAAAAGATACACAAAGTAACTTGAATAATAATAATTTGGGTAATAAAGGCATAAACCAAGATCCTAGATGCTTTATTTTTTATGGTTATTATACATCTTTAAATCACATCAAATCCTTCTTGCAAAGCTTGTCATTTAGATTTTTAGAAACCCAAGAGGGCTTCTCATTGTTCCTTTAGCAGAAGAAGATGAAAGTTTAGGAGGTTTATTAGAAGAAATGACTAGAGATGTCTGAAGATAAAAAATAATGTGGTCTCCTTTAAATTTAATTTTAAATACATTGATAAAAAATTTCTCTGTTCCTTAATTTTGCTTTGAAAACATTAAAATAAACTTTTTAGTTTATAAGTTAATGTATAATTGTTTTTAAGTCTAAGTAACTTTAAGAACTAGTTCTCAACATAGTCAGATATAAGATGTTTATTTCAAGTCTTTTTATAGTTTTAGTTCTAAAACACCTGATTTCCAGACAGAAAAATAAGCCATGTTATTAAGGGCTAAATAATATAAAATCCTGTCATAGTAACATGTATTTCACATCAGAAACTCTAGTGATTTGACTTTCTGCTTCTGAGGGCCATCAAGTGACAGAAATGCTTCAGTCACAGTAAAGTTAAAAAGCTCTTCAGGGAGACTGGGCATGAGAGAGCTTTACTCCAAGGTCATAAGAGGATGGCCTTTTCACTTAAGTGTGGAGAAAGGCCTGCTTGATTTTGTTATGTAGTATAGAACTTATTTTATCAGGCACTACATTTTATTTGGATAATGTTAGGTTTATAGCATATGAATGTATTATAATTATTTTTTAAACAGTTATTCATAAAGATTCATTTAAGAATGGCCATGAAAAGTATATACTTTATTTAAGTCTTTATGTTAATTTAAAATAAATAAAAATAAATCCAGGACAAGATATTTTTTGTTATAGGGTAAATGCCCTCATAAAGTCCTAAATTTTCTTATTCCAGGTATACTTCTGATTACAGTTTTCCTCAATAAGTAAACTATAGGACTCTCATAATATTGATTATTAAGTATATTTGCTGCCTTTTAAATTTTATCTTAATATCCCAACAAGTTTACTTACCTTTCCACAAAAATTCCAGCTTGAACAACATGCACAATGCTCCGAAATCTTGGCTTTTCCTCAGATTTCTTTTTCATCATCCCCATTTTCCGTGTAAAGGTAGAAGCCAGCCAGTCCCGGACTTCTGATGGGACAGAATCCGACTGGATGTCACTGAGCTCATCATCGGTATCCAGCAGTCTCCTACAAAAAATTCATAGTGATTAAGCCCATTTAAGATAAAACTCTCCAGAAAGCAGGCATAGAAGGAACACACCTCAACATAATAAAAGCCATATATGACAAATCCACAGCAAACATTATCCTCAATGGTGAAAAATTGAAAGCATTTTCTCTAAAATCAGGAACAAGACGGTATCCACTCTCATCACTACTATTCAACATAGTTTTAGAAGTCTTAGCCACAGCAATCAGAAGAAAAAGAAAAAAGAGGAGTCCAGATTGGAAAAGAAGAAGTAAAACTCTCACTGTTTGCAAATGACATGATCCTCTACATAGAAAACCCTAAAGATACCACCAGAAAATTACTAGAGCTAATCAATGAATATAGTAAAGTTGCAGGATATAAAATCAACATAGCGAAATCCCTTGCATTCCTATACACTAACAATGAAAAACAGAAAGAGAAATTGAGGAAACAATCCCATTCACCATTGCAATGAAAATAATAAAATACTTAGGAATAAATTTGCCTAAAAAATACCTATATATAGAAAACTATAAAACACTGATGAGAGAAATCAAAGATGACACAAATAGATGGAGAAATATACCATGTTTATGGATTAGAAGACTCAATATTGTGAAAATGAGTATACTACTCAAAGCAGTCTATAGATTCAATGCAATCCCCATCAAGCTACCAATGGTATTTTTCACAGAACTGGAACAAATAATTTCAAAATTTGTATGGAAACACAAGAAACCTCGAATAGCCAAAGCAATCTTGAGAAAGAAGAATGGAACCGGAAGAATCAACCTTCCTGACTTCAGACTATACTATAAAGCTACAGTCATCACAGACATATAGATCAATGAAACAAAATAGCAAGTCCAGAGATAAATCCATGCACTTACAGACACCTTATCTTTGACAAAAGAAGTAAAAATATACAGTGAAGAAAAGACAATCTCTGTAACAAGTGGTACTGGGAAAACTGGTCAACCACATGTAAAAGAATGAAACTAGAACATTTTCTAATACCATACACAAAAATAAACTCAAAATTGATTAAAGATCTAAATGTAACACCAGGAACTATAACACTCTTAGAGGAAAACATAGGCAGAACACTCTCTAACATAAATCACAGAAACATCCTTCATGACCCACCTCCCAAAGTAATGGAAAAAAAAAACAGAAATAAGCAAATGGGACATAATTAAACTTAAAAGCTTTTGTACAATGAAGGAAAATATAAGCAAGGTGAAAAGGCTGCCTTCAGAATGGAAGAAAATAATGGCAAATGAAGCAACTGACAAAGAATTAAATTCCAAAATATACAAGCAGCTCATGCACTTCAATACCAGAAAAAAGAACAACCCAATCTAAAAGTGGGCCAAAGAGCAAAACAGACCTTTCTCCAAGAAGACATACAGATAGCTAATAAACACATGAAAAGATGCTCAACATCCCTCATTATCAGAGAAATGCAAGTCAAAGCCACAATGAGATAGCATCTCTCTCAGGCCAGAATGACTGCCCTAAAATAATCTTCAAACAGTAAATGTTGGAGGGGGTGTGGAGAAAAGTGAACTCTCTGACACTGTCTGTGGGAATGCAAACAATGCACAGCCACTATGGGAACAGTGTGGAGATTCCATAAAAAACTGGAGCTAGGCAATCGCATCCCACTCCAGTACTCTTGCCTGGAAAATCCCATGGGCTGGCGGGGGAGCCTGGTAGACTAAGCCACAATGAGATAGCATCTCACTCAGGCCAGAATGACTGCCCTAAAATAATCTTCAAACAGTAAATGTTGGAGGGGGTGTGGAGAAAAGTGAACTCTCTGACACTGTCTGTGGGAATGCAAACAGTGCACAGCCACTATGGGAACAGTGTGGAGATTCCATAAAAAACTGGAGCTAGGCAATCGCATCCCACTCCAGTACTCTTGCCTGGAAAATCCCATGGGCTGGCGGGGGAGCCTGGTAGACTGCAGTCCAAGGGGTTGCGTAGAGTTGGACACCACTGGGCGACTTCACTTTCACTTTTCACTTTCATGCATTGGAGAAGAAAATGGCAACCCACTCCAGTGTTCTTGCCTGGAGAATCCCAGGGACGGGGGAGCCTGGTGGGCTGCTGTCTATGGGGTCACACAGAGTTGGACACGACTGAAGTGACTTAGCAGCAGAGCTGCCATATGACCCAGCAATCCCACTGCTGGGCATACACACCAAGGAAACCAGAATTGAAAGAGACACATGTATCCCAATGTTCACTGCAGCACTGTTTACAATAGTTAGGACTTGGAAGCAACCTAGATGTCCATCGACAGATGAATGGATAAGGAAATAGTGGTACATTTACACAATGGAATATTACTCAGCTATAAAAAGGAATGCATTTGAATCAGTTCTAATGAGGTGGATGAAACTGGAGACTATTATACAAAGTGAAGTAAGTCAGAAAGAGAAACACAAATACAGTATATTAACACATACATATGGAATTTCGAAAGGCAGCAACAATGACCCTATACACAAAGCAACAAAAGAGACACAGATGTAAAGAACAGAATTTTTGACTCTGTGGGAGACGGTGAAGGTGGGATGATTTGACAGAATAGCATTGAAACATGTATATTACCATATGTAAAATAGATAACCAGTGCAAGTTTAATGCATGAAACAGGGCACTGCTCTGGGAAAGCCGATGCTCTGTGAAAACCCAGAGGGATGGGTTGGGGAGGGAGGTGGGAGGGGGTTTAGAATGGGGAGACACATGTGTACCTGTGGCTGTTTCATGTCTCTGTATGTCAAAAACAACCACAATATTGTAAAGTAATTATCCTCCAATTAAAATTAATTAACATTAAAAAATGCATAGTGGTTAAACTTTAGGAAAAAGTGAAGAAAAACTAATAACAAAGCAAGCAGAGAAATAGGATTTGAAGTATAGCAAGTCACTCTCTGATCATCTTTTAATATGAGCTATATCAAAAAATCATTAGGTTAATATTTGGAAAGCTCTGAGTTTCTCAAATCGGTCATCTTTTGAGGGCAAAAACTAACGGACTTGAACAGTTTAGAAGCTTCCCAAACATTTAAGTCAGTGACATCAGTCTGGAGATACTGATTATTAATATCATCAATATATTATTCCAATAATGAATAAAACTAAGCTAAAATAGGGAAGGGGCTTCCCTGGTGGCTCAGCAGCAAAGAATCTGCCTGCCGATGCAGAAGACATGGGTTTGATCCCTGATCCAGGAAGATTCCCTGGAGAAGGAAATGGAACCCATTCCAGTACTCTTGCCTGGGAAATCCCATGGACAGACGAGCCTGGAGGGCTACAATCTATGGGGTCACAAAGAGTTTGACAGTACTTAGTGACTAAACCACAAGATAGGGAAGAGCATTCATAAGCAGATGTCTATTAAAGGATATATTGGATGGAAAGAAAAAGGGGAATTGAAGTTAAAAAAGTTGTCTTCTATTTAATAAGTGTGTGTATACTGAGCACAGAAAGCACACACTATTTGCATAGTCCTTGGAGTTTACAGAAGTCATTCACATGTGTTATTTTATTTGATTTGTATCCCTAAATTTTAGGAAAATAATAACTTACTTTATAGATATTCATTCTGTTATCAATAGCACTGATGAGAAAATGAAAAAACAGAAAGATGATAACAAATAGAAAGCTCATTTTAGCTGATCTAGACAGTGTCAAGTGGAAAAGTTAGAGCAAATGCTATCTGTCTTGAGGGTGCAGACCTGATGGGCTTAGAACTGCTGGCTGAGAAAACCAGCTGTGCGAGGGGGAAATGACCAGGAGCTGAAAGCACTGCCCTGCCACCCTCCAGTATAAGCCCCAGATAGACAGCGCTGACGGCACTGGCCAGTAATAATAACTACATTAAGGCAGCTCCAGTGATCCAGAACTTCCTGAGTCTGATCCGGCAAAATAGTGTGAAAGGCTTAACACAAAATACGCAGAGACTTTAGAGAGCAATTGAACTTTGCCTCCAGGAAGAACACAGGCTAGCTCTGTCTGTTGTTTCCTTGTGGGTGCCCCAATTTAATAACTTGGAGCTATTTTTGGCACACTTTAGCTTTGACCTTTGGGTTCCATTTACTTTGGTAGATTTCTTTTTTCACAGAATGAGGCCTAAGGACTATGAGCCGATGGAGGGAAGGTAGCCAGAGCTGACAGCGTGTGCTAAAGCCTCCAGAACAAGCTACATATCATCTCTAGAGAGCAGGGATCAAGGAAAGGGCACAAAAGCAGGAAGTTCATCGAAAGCACCCGAAAGTACCAAAAGGAGGCTCAAAAGATAGTATGACTTCCTCTATGTTCCACTGGATTTTATAAATGTCTGGACGACAGTCCTTTGCCAATATTTATTTTTCAAAGTATTAAAAAAGTATGAATGCATTTATGAAATATCTTATGAAAAAATATACACAACTTAAATGCAGAAGGTACAAAATTACATGTACACACATGAAGATAAAAAAGGCATAGTTAGAAGTTAATATTAATACTTACTCTAAATCATATTTAATTCTCATTTGGCTCTTACATTTGGATGATTTTGATTTATACCTAAGACATGGACATTGTAATTTAAAGCAAATTGTTTTTTTCCACCTTTGGTTCATTTAAATTCGATTCCTCAGTTAATCACAGCAAGACATTCTACTACCCAGTTTGAACATTTCAGGGCTTATACCATTTCTATTATTATTGACGCCATTTGTATTATTCCTTATGCAATGATCAAATAAAGCCAAAGAACAGGACAGATGGAATGGGAATCATTGTGTGTAATCCTATGATGTCACCGCACTCCAAGAATTCTACTGCTGCCTTGATTTTCAACTACACTGAGTAGAATGACAGACACACGGTAATGGTTGTCAATTGGTCCTTCGCAAATCTGATGCGGAGGACTTTAGGACTATATGTCCTAAAATCATAAAGTATCCATGACAGATCATCAAACATGATCAAATCAGCATATGAGAGTTCATATACAGATGTGGTACCCAGGAGTCTAGCAATTCTTAGTCATCATGCATGATGTCATTTATTGAGAGGGAAGATCATATAACTTCAGGTGAAAAAGAGTGATATAGATTAATGAATGAATATAAAAATAAAGGAACAGAGTGCATAAGGAGAAAAGCATGAACCATTCTAATGTATAAAAAAGCAAATCTCAAAAAAGCAACAAACAGCTCTGTGACAGTTAATTTTTTATGTTCACACACCTAGCTTATGAGGCTCTGTTGTTTGGTCAAACATCAGGCTCAATCTTGTAGTGAAGGTATATTTTAGATGTGTTTTACATTGAAATCAGTAGACTTTGAGTAAAGCAGACTACCCTCCATAGTGTGAGTGGACCTGATCCAATCAAAAGCCTTAAACGATAAGAAGGAATCTTGCTTCCAACTACCGTTAGCCTCAACATTTACATCTGTCAGAATTTCCAGCCAGTGTCTGCCTCCTTTAAAGCAGAAGTCAGACCATGTGCATGTGCGCTCCGTCGTGTTCCACTCTTTGTGACCCTATGGGCCACAGCCACGCCCCTCTGTCGATGGAATCTCCAGACAAGAATACTGGAGTGGGTTGCCATTTCCTCCTCCAGGGGGTCCTCTCAACCCAAGGATCAAACCCACATCTCTCGAGTCTCCAGAGTTGAAAGGCAGATTCTTTACCACTGAGCCACCTGGGAAACCCAAGTCAGACCACGCCAATGCTTAATTCATACAGCCCTATGAAGCACACCACAAGCTACATCTATATCGTAAATCTCTTAACAGCTTCTACCTTATTCATTTTGCTTCGGCGGTGCTGGTCTCCTTGCTATAATCCTATCTGCCAAGCTTGGGTCTGCTCAGAATATTTGCACTTGCTCTTTCCCCTGCTTAGAATCTCTTTCTCAAGATGTGTGGATCATTTCCTCCCCGCATTCAGGTAGAAAGTGCTTCCTTGACCACTCCCCTACTCAAAGAATAAACACCTTGATTCTCTTTATCCTGTTATAGACTTCTTAGCACTTACCACTGCTAATGTCATGCCATAGTTTTTTAGTTTTTTTATTCAAAATGCTTTATCCAGCAGACTATAAAGACAGATCAGAGAGTTCGTCTGTTCTTATGCACTGTTGTATCACTGGCATCTACAGCAGTGTATGGCACAGATTGGGGGAATCAACCTCCAGAAATATCTACACAAAACTTTTACAAATGATTAGCTTTGGGGAGTGGAGTAAGGATGGAGATAGTATAAGAAGTTTTTTTAAAGAGTCCCAATATTCTTTGATTGATAAGCACAAAAGCATCCTGAGGGTAGTTCACTATTATCCATCATCTCTTTTTACCTTTATGTTAATTTGCTCTTGAATGATCTCTACAATTTTTGAACCAAATTATGGGGAAATATTTATTTGACTTGGAAAAATATTAGACATTTTTCTGTATTAAAGACAAGTGTAAGACTGGATACTATAAAAACTCGTAGGGAAAACTCGGGCAGAACACTTTTTGACATAAATCACAGCCATATCTTTTGGGATCCATCTCCCAGAGTAGTGGAAACAAGAACAAAAATAAACTAATGGGACTACTTAAACTTAAAAGCTTTTGCACAGCAAAGGGAACCATAAATGAAATGAAGAGACAACCTACAGAATGAGAGAAGGTATTTGCAAATGATGTAACTGACAAGGGAATAATCTCCAATATATGCAAACAGCACATTCAGTTCAATAACCTAAAGACAACCCAATCAAAAAATGCGCAGAAGATCTAAAAAGGCATTTCTACAAAGAAGACATACAGATGTCCAAAAACACATGAAAAGATGCTCCACATTGCTAATTAACAGAAAAATGCAAATTAAAATTACGAGGTATTACTTCACTCTGGTCAGAATGACTGTAATTACAAAGACTAAAAAAAAAATGCTGAAGAAAATGTGGAGAAAGGGAATCCTCCTACACTGTTGGTGGGAATGTAAAGTGGTGTAGCCACTTAGGATAACAGTATGGAAGTTCCTTAAAAAACTAAAAATAGAACTACAATATGATCCTTCAATCCCACTCCTGGAAGCGTATCTGGATAAATCCATAATTTGAAAAGATACTGATACATGAACCCCTATGCTCACTGTAGCACTACTGACTACCCCAGACATGGAAGCAATTTAAATGTCCATAAGCAGAAGAAAGGATAAAGAAGATGTGGTATATGTATACAGTGCAATACTACTCAACACAAGAAGAATGAATAATGCCATTTGCAGCAATGTGGATGGACCTAGAGATTATCATACTAAGCCAGAAATAGAAGGACAAATACCATATGATATCACTTATATGTGGAATCTTTAAAAATGATACAAATGAATTTATATACAAGACAGAAATAGATCCACAGACATAGGGGAAAAAAATCTATCATTACCAAAGGGGAAAAAATTGCCAGGAGATAAATTAGGAGTCTGGAATTAACAGATACACATTTAAGCTCATGTTCAGCTGCTCAGTTGTGTCAATTCTTTGCAACCCTCTGGAGCCTGCCAGGCTCCTCTGTTCATGGGATTTCCCAGGCAAAAATACTGAAGTGTGTTATCATGCCCTCCTCCGAGGATCTTCTCGACCCAGGGATCAAACTACATCTCCTGCATTGGCAGACAATTCTTTACTGTGCCACCTGGGAAGCCCAGAGCATGGTAAGAAATTTCTAATAAAAACACAAGTTGTGAAAGAAAGTGAAAGTGAGTTTGCTTAGTCATGTCTGACTCTTCATGACCCCGTGGACTGTAGCCTACCAGGCTCCTTCGTCCATGGGATTTTCCAGGTAAGTACTGGAGTGGGTGAAGATAATTAATTAAGTTTGGATAGAAGAAAGTTTAAAGGCAGGGGGATGAAACTTAAACGAATTTAAAAAATAAACAGATACACCTAATGGAGCATATTTCTCCTCTCCTCCCTTATTCATTTTTGTTTTCCCTGGCACCTGCCCTGAACACTCTTCTGAGCACAACAGCAAGACCTTCAGATTTCATTTGACCATGCTAGATAGGGTACGAATGGAAACTCCAGTATAATGTAAAATAGTAATCCTGTAATCCTGGGCTGCTAGAGAGTTATCAGAAATACTTTTTCTATACATTTATCTAAGATGTGAAGATATCCAAATAAGACTATCACATGTCAAAATTTTAGAGTAGTTTGCCCTCATTTCATTTTTGACTTACATTTGTTCAAGTAGCTTGTTAAAATGAGATCTCAAATACTATAATGAGTCTTGCTTCCAAAACATCCAACCACTTGACTGCTCTTTATCCTAGGGTTAGATGGCAGGCTGAGTATAAATGTTTATTCCATGAGTGCTCTTAAAAAATTAAAACTTTGTGTTTAAGAAACTTGCAACATGAAAACAAAAATTGTTGGTACATTTCCCTTGGGAATTCTTAAAATGCACTGTACAGAAAAGAAGGACCAGGAGTATACGTCCAAAATGTTAGCACTGTTGACCTCTGAAAAATGCTTTAGCTGGTGTTTGATGCAACTTTTTTTAGTTCCAGTGGGGTCAATAAAGCAGAAAGTGAGGGGGTCTCTAAACATAAGCTGAGGGGCCAGTGAGCTGTGAAAACTGACCCTGCTCCAATCAGCACTCTACTGATCCTTGGAAGCTATTTATACTCCAAATTTTCTCTTGAAATCTGATGACACAATTCCCCAAGGGCTTATATTTTGAACTAGAGAGTTTGTAGGAAAAGGGAATAAAGAAAGAGGCAGCCACGGAAGGAGAGGTCATGGGATTCTGACTCTTACAATTATATCAGTGAAAACATTTCTGTCCACAGTAGACTCTTGGAAAATAGTTACACTTATGTACCCAAACAGTTATTTCCAGGCATTCAGTGCCCATGTTTACACTTATTAAGCATCAAAATTCAAGTGCCAAATGCAATTAGGTGAAACTGACTTAAATTTGAAATCTTCTTTTTCCTGCTTTATTATTCTTACAAAGGACACACTTAACAACAACAACAAAAAAACTAACTCATTCACCTCTTCCTCTAATATTTGCTGGGCCCATAGTAGGAGCACATATCTCTGAACATTTCACCACTAAATATTTAAAGCTATATATCAAGAGAACAAACAGTTACATTTGTTCTATTCTTTTGCCTTTTAATAAGTTTCATAAAAGTGTGACAAGTTGGGTTGGAAACAAGAATTCTCAGCTCCTTGTGTGCCAGGGCTGCACCCGCCTGCTTGCATCTCAGGTCCTTGCTGTATGAACAGGTGGATACTGTGGTCCCAGTACAATCGCCATCAATCCACCCAAGCTTGAAAGTAGCTGCTTCTTGCCCATTCTTTAAGGGTGGAGAGGTGTACACACCAGCAGTATCCTGGGCCCCCTCAGGAGAAAAGACCTAAGGAGGAAGCCCATTAAGACTTAGGAGACAGGCTAATAGACATTTGGGTAGAGAACTCTGGGGGTCTCAGAGTCAGAATATGGGAGAGGGGCACACTGCACAGGGCAGGGAATGCCAAGATGTGAGTATCCAGCAGGGGAAAAGTCATGAGCTCCATTTCTTCTTGGCCTTGGAGACCTAATAACCCATGGGAAGGAGCAGAACAAAAGATGCTCATCATTGAGCATCCTAATGTGGGGACAGTGTCCAGAGAGGCAGTTCCACTGGCACTGGGCTAAGGGAGGTACTGGCCTCATATTTGGTGAACATCTTCCAAGTAAGCCCTTCCGGGATAACTGGGAGAATTAGAAGTTGATCTTTATACAGTATGGCTATTCTTTGGAGGTAAGTGGTTTCCTCATAAGCAAGTCTATTAGCATTATTTCTTTAATTAACACATGCCTATGCTCTGAAGTGCCTGCACCCTCTCTACACACCCCTTCTCCACCAAAAACCTCCAAGGGTAATTGTCAAGCTTCCCTCAGACTTCAGAACCATCTGAGGATGGATTTGATGATAATGTCAGCTAACTTTATTGCTTACTTACTATGAACCAGGCAAGGAGCCACACTTTACTTCATTTAATTCTCAAAACACCACCATAAGGAAGATATTACTATCAGTACCTGCACTTTACTGATGAATAAATTGAGGTACAGACACCTTAAGTGATTTGCTCAAATCATACAACTAGAGGCATCCATGCCATTTTTTGAGCTCGGGTCTCTCTGATTTCAAGATCTGAGTTTTTAACTGATGAGCTATTCTTTACCCCAAATGTGTGTTTTGTTTACTGTGTCCAGACTGCCTTTAATTCAGACAAAAATATCAGCAATCATTATTCTCTATCCCATCTCTACACTGAAATTACAGTTTAAAAATAATCGATCTTAAAAAAAATCTTAAAGGAGTTTGGTTCACCAGAATTATGATTAGAGGAAGCTTAAATTTGTTTTCCATGACTGGTGTGTTGAATAATTTTCTCAGAGAGAAGTATATCTGGATGGTGTAATTTCAGGGTACTTTGAAGCATAATAAATTGAATGTCAGTATAGAAAGAGGTAATACATTTGAAAAGCCTGTTGACTTGTTAGAAACCTGTTTCCTGAGTACTAAATACATTTGAATTCATTTTTCCAGGCCACCACCCGTATACATTTATTTATTTATTATTTGTCTTGTTTCAAAAGACTTAAAACGGCAGGCTTGCAAATTTATTTCACAGCTTTTTCTTTGTTTGGTTTTGTTTTTTTGGCAATTTTCTTTTTCTGTCTACCTGACTAGGCCTCTATCCAAGCTAAGGCCCAAGGCTCTGCACCTCCTCTGTACCCATTAAAGAAAGCAGAGTTCTAGGAATGGGAGGGTCATCGCCTGGGACAGGATAGAAGAGCCAGGAAATGTTGAGGGAGGCTCTGAGAAGGGGTTAGGATCTCAGAGAGTTAGGATCAAGATTGTATTTAGGAAATCAGTTGGGAGATGGAAATGGAAGGAACGGGTAAAGCAGAAAACTGCCCTAAGCCTCACTGATGACTCTTGGCTTCCTACCAGGAAGTCCTTTTGGCTCAAAATGTCTTCAAAAATATTCCTCTAGGCTCAAAGCCTGATATTCCACTGATTACCTATTTTTTTGATTAATAAGCATCCTCTGCAGTTAAGAGAAACTGCCTCAGGAGTTGGAATCCTGGCTTCATCACCTATTAGCTGTGTGGTCTTAGAAACCAACAGTCCGTCTTTTGAATCTCAGTTTCTTTGTCAATAAAGAGAGATAATAATAGCGATAAGTAGTGAATTGAGAGTCACTCAGTCATGTGTGACTTTTGATGACCCCATGACTATAGCCTGCCATACACCTCTGTCCATGGAATTCTCCAGGCAAGAATATGGAATGGGTAGTCGTTTCCTTCTCCAGGGGACCTTCTCAACCCCAGGGATCGAATTCAAGTCTCCCTCATTGCAGGCAGATTCTTTACCATCTGATAATAGAGCTGATAATAATAGAATGTCTAGTGGTGGGGTTGGAGGATGAAATAGGTAAACACAAAAAGCGCTTAGAATAGTGTCTGACACAAAGCAAGCCCTCAGTAACCTCCCAGCCATTTACATACCTGCATGAATTAGTCTAAGCAGATCAATTTATGATGTGCAATAAAAGGAAGGTATCTTGTGATAGAAGTGTTTCAGACACTAAAGGAAGAAGTTGGTCAAAGTGCACTTGCAGGAACCAAAGAAAAACTTATGCATTTATGGGTTGTAAGGAGGCAGTGGGAGGGATCTCCAAAAATATTTTTTTACCTATTTTAACATTTTAATGAGTAGAATAGGCAAATTAATAGAGATAGAAAGTAGAGCAGAGGTTACCAGGGGCTGAGGGGGGAGGGGGACTGGGAGTTATTGTTTAAGGGTACAGAATTTCTGTTTGGGATCATGAAAAGGTTTTGGAAATGGATAGTGGTAATGGTTGCACAACATTGCAAATGTACTTAATTCCGCTGAATTGTACACTGAAAATGCTACATTTATTATACATTTTATGACAATTCTACAATATCTACCTAGTATTGATCTTCCTGTCCCACTTTTCAGAGAATGATATGCTGCCTCTTCTAATCAAGGTAATGAGACAGAGAGGAGGGTATTCCAAGGTCGATTTAAGTAAGTGTCCTTCCACGGCTCACCAAGTTGCAGGCTGAAGAAAAAAGCTGAGGTTGTGGCACAGAGATGAAGCCTAAGGCCATGGTTTACCAGATCTAGGAAAGGCAATTACTCTATAGACTAAAGAACAGGCCTCCTCTATGTCCAAGAGCTGTTGCTCAAGGCACTACTTGTCTCCAATTCAGCACCCCTTGCCTTCTGCTCCTAGGGCATGATGAAATTTCCTGGTTGGGGGAGGCATTTTAGCCCCCAAGCTTCATATACAACTTGGGGCAATATTTGGGCCACACTCCTTTGATAAGACCTCAAAATTCTAGCCGTTAGATTTCTAACATTCTCTGTGTCTGCATGTCTATTCAGTTGTGTCCAACTCTTTGTGACCATTTGGACTTTAGCTTCCAGGTTCCTCTGTCTGTGGAATTTTCCAGGTAAGAATACTGAAGTGGGTTGCCATTTCCTCCTCCCGGGGATGTTCCTGACCAAGGGATCAAAACCATGTCTTCTGAGTCTACTGCATTGGCAGGTGGATTTTTTTTACCTCTGAAGCCACCTGGGAAGCCCAACATTCTCTGTATATCTTTCCTGAGGTGAGGTGAGGGACAGCGACGCACCGAACCATTTGGACTTTAGCTTCCAGGTTCCTCTGTCTGTGGAATTTTCCAGGTAAGAATACTGAAGTGGGTTGCCATTTCCTCCTCCCGGGGATGTTCCTGACCAAGGGATCAAAACCATGTCTTCTGAGTCTACTGCATTGGCAGGTGGATTTTTTTTACCTCTGAAGCCACCTGGGAAGCCCAACATTCTCTGTATATCTTTCCTGAGGTGAGGTGAGGTGAGGTGAAGTCGCTCAGTTGTGTCCAACTCTTTGCGACCCCATGGACTGTAACCTACTAGGCTTCTCCATCCATGGGATTCTCCAGGCAAGAATACTGGAGTGGATTGCCATAATTTGACATTCTCTATAAGTGTGGTCTCTGGACTGGAGAACTGGCAGCAGCTGGGAACTTGTTAAACCTGGAACTTCAAGGCTCTACTCCAGACTTGACTTAACAAGCCCTCCAGGTGATTCTGATGAATACTTTGGTATTCTGATGAAACTATTCTGATGAATGGTGTGCCAATTAATGGAAGATCGTGGCCAAGGAAGTGAGATTTAATCTTTTTCTGCAACGTGGACTTAGCAGTTCTGCTTATTTCATATGCCTATTATTTCACTATAAGAGAAGTGAGTGAACAATATAGGAAGGAACTAGCAGAAGAATCTCAGTAAAAGTATCTTAATCAATCTTTAAACTCATTTTATGAACAAGAATAATCTATATGTTACTTAACTGAAAAATAGGAGAGTCAATTTCTTAATTTTTAGGATCTACTGTCTTAGCAACTCTTAAAATGCACTGCAGTATTATTAACCATAGTCACCATGCTGTACAGAGGCACCAAATTCTTGGAGAGCAGAGAATGGATACTAAGAAGAGCTGGGATATATTTGAAGGACAGGGGTGTGAAGGCAGACAAGGAGTATACTTCTTTCTAAACTTATGAAGCTAAAAGACTAAGGGCAATGACAAGAAGGAATTAACAGTAGCCAAACAGAATAGCAAAATAATTATCAATGTATATAGTGTCCTTTATAAATAGTTGTTGAGTAAGTGCACAAATGTATAAAAACATAGGCAGAGAGTCTTTGGTTTTAGAGGCTATAGAATATTGAGATACTTACAGTAGTTAGGTGAGGAATAAAAGCATTTTCAGTCAGGTCTTACTCCATGTGTGAAAAGATAATCTCACAATTAAAATTTTTTTCTGTTACCCTGGCCATATATTTAGCCATGTCTTCATTCGCTGACTTTTTATATATGACACAGAATAACTTGGAGAGGAAAAACTCCTGTTCCTGGATTTAAGTTTCAAAATCTAGGTTCCAGAGAAGGAGGAAAGGCCCAAAGATGATGGAAGAATATGTGATGACTCAGAGCAGTTTCCATTCCTATTATCATCCGAAGATGCCCTGCTGCTGCTAAGTCACTTAAGTCATGCCCGACTCTGTGAGACTCCGTAGATAGCAGCCCACCAGGCTCCCTGTCCCTGGGATTCTCCAGGCAAGAACACTGGAGTGGGTTGCCATTTCCTTCTCCAATGCATGAAAGTGAAAAGTGAAAGTGAAGTCACTCAGTTGTGTCTGACTCTTAGCAACCCCATGGACTGCAGCCCACCAGGCTCCTCTGTTCATAGGATTTTCCAGGGAAGAGTACTGGAGTGGGGTGCCATTGCCTTCTCCAAAAGATACCCTATGTTAATCAGAAAGATAGAAAAGATCTTGAGAGAGGACACTTGAGTTCAATCTGAAGTTCTCCAAACCAAGCCAAGAACTGAATGGGGAAATAGCACGTCCCAGTTCATTTCTAGGATCCTGGAGCAGAAGGATGCTAGACACCCTGCCCACCTCCTAACTGCACCTTTTTATTTTAATAAGAAAAAACAAGTCTCTGACCATTCAGTATCGGGTACTTGTCCAAGAACCACCTGTGCTATTTAACTGTATCATGGGGTCAATATATTTCATCATTTGCATTGGAGACTCAATCAACCTCTTGCCTTGTTTCATGGGAAAATATGTTCTAAATAGTTATCTTAGATATCTTAGATAACACATTTATGTTAGGACTTATTATTAGAATAAGGTGACAAGGTTTGAAGATTAAGAGCCTGGGATTTGGAGCAAGGGGCATCTCTAGGCTATAAGGATGCTCTCATTAGCAAGTGACATCCAACTTAACCCAAAGTGGCTCAAATAACTGGGAGATTTATTATTTTTATTAACAGGAAAGCTGAAGATAGGGAGACTCCAGTACGGATTTTTAAAATCATCAGTAGTCAACAGTCTCAGGACTCGGGCTTCCTCCATCTTTCTGTGCTGCCAACTTTAGTGTTAGGTTTAGCTCTAAGCTTGCAGCCAGATGGTCGTATCATTTTCAAGCATTGTACCCAGAAGCAAAGGGTTCCTTTTCCATGGGAGGAAATCTTTTAATGAACCCCTATTTATCTCATTGGCCAAAATTATATCACATGTCCATGTCCAAACTTGCTGGTTAGAGTTGAGGACTAATTTCTGATTTGGATCAATTAGAATATACTCATCCTAAGCCTGGGGTTAAGGCTGGTCTCCCATGAATCACCAGCTTTCCAGAAAGGAGTGAATAATTGAAAAAAGAAAAAGGGTCTATTACCAAGGAAGAAAAGAACAGATGTTTGTAGTCTCCATCTCAGTTTGAACTTGTCTCTGACACATAATACTTGTTTGATTCTAAGCAATTTAATTACATTTTATGTCTCACGTTTTTAACTTTACAGTGAAAATAATATATGTATTATAGAATTTTTGAGACATGGAATATATATGCAAGCTGCATAATGTATTGCATTGGATATAATTATCTGTCAAATAATCTTGTTATTAATATCATCATTAGAAAAGAATAACATTAAAAAGTTTATCTTTTTCAAATTCAGGAAATATTCATTTATATTTTATTGACCCAAAATATCACAACAGTAAGCTCATACCTAATACATGGAGCTTTTTATGTCAGTCATCTCTCAAAAGATCTGGTCAGATTTTTTTTCCCCCTTTCACTAGTCAGGCTGTTTTTGAAAGTTTGCAGAAAGTAACACATCACAGATGGCAAAAAAAACCCCATGAAAATCAAGCAAAAGTTATTGCAACTTTTTCTAAGCCTGGTTTTCACACTCCATCCACAGGGTGAGAACAGCCTACAAACACAGCACTCCAAACAGCCACCCCTCCCTACAACTCACATCATAAAAATGGAATTCATAAAAATCATAATTTGCTTTTTAATGGTTCACTGAACTCCAGCAATGCCTTAGCACATACCCTTCAAACTGATTTCCTTAGGGACACCTCCAAATGGAAACAACTCTAAAAAACACAAGAGTTCAAATCTATAAATGCTCTCCCACTAGGCATATGATAAACAATAGGCTCTCTCACCCTCCTGGTGACTGTAGGCATAAACAGGTCTTTTCAGGGGACTTTGGGACCATTGATAAAACCACAGAATTTGAGAACAGAAAGGGACTGATGATGTCATCTCTGTTAAGAAAACCACTGGCTAGAGGGGGAAAAATAATCTCTTGCCCAAAGGTTTGTCGCAGGAGCAAACCTAGGACAAGAGTTGCTCAATATCCCAAACAGGCTCTGATCCAGGTCCATGTGCATGGAGTAATAACAACATTTTAGTTTCACTTTAGAGAGAGCGTTGTTGTTGCTGCTACTGTGGCTATTGTTCAGCAAAGCACTCTCTTCCATTCTCAATTCTAGGCATGCGACTGAAATAAAATTCACCTTTTAACTGCCTCATAAGATGCTTCATCAGTGAACTTGTATAGTCAGTTCCTCTGGACACGATCATGTGAGGGATAAGCGATGACCTAACTAGAGCCGATGAAACAGAAAATTTGTGTCTGCTGGAAAAGAAAGCCTCTTTTATTTCTGCTGGATTTGAAGGTGTGCGGATGTACAGCTTGGAAATATCACCTCTGTCTTGTTTTGCTACCCTCAAAGCATCAGAAAGAGGTCATTCCCGAGTAATCAAAACAGAAAGATTTATCTCTTGGTATCATTTTGTCCTGAATCACCAGTGCAGTCAGCCCTAGTCATCAGTGTTTTGGCAATGAGAGTTTCTTTAAGGCAATTTTGTTGGCTTTTCTTTTCTCTGTATTTGAAATGTTAATGAAAGGTCTTCATTAGTCCAGCTCTTTTCTTTTCTCCATCTCCCCTACTCTGGCTCTAAATGCCTGAGGATTAGACAAAAGTCAGGGTCACCGTGACATGTAGGTTGTAGCGATTAATCACTCAGGGTTTGCTCTCTGCATCATATTCATCTCTGAGTTTTAGAGTCCATGGTCTATACTTTTTGTCAGAATTACTACCACACTATTACTCTTGCCGAGCAACTGAGTTTAAAACCAATGCTTACTAACCTTTTTGATTTTACTGTGCTATGCATGTTTAGCTTATTTGAAGACCCTTGGATAAGTGCTATAGTTAGCTCCATCTTCACCTTTATTTTCCACCTGTGCTTGGCTATTTGTCTCCTTTCCAAGACAACTTAAGACTTTTTTTTTTACTATAGTTGATTTACAATGTTGTGTTAATTGCTACTACACACTTACTCAACAGACATGAGTTTGAGCAAGCTCCGGGAGATGATGGAGGACAGGGAAGACTAGTGTGCTGCAGTCCATGGGGTCGCGAAGAGTCAGACACAACTGAGCAACTGGACAACAACAAATACAGCGGTGATTCAGTACATCTTTCTGGAGGCTTCCTTGGTGGTTCAGCAGTAAAGAATCTGCCTGCCGATGCAGGGGACATGGGTTTGATCCTTGGGTCAGGAAAATCCCCTAGAGAAGGGCATGGCAAACCACTCCAGAATTCTTGCTTGGGAAATGCTATGGACAGAGGAGAATGGTGGCAAGAGTCCATGGAGTCACAAAAGAGTTGGGCATGACTCAGCAACTAAACAACAACAGCACACTTTTAAAATATTCTTTTTCATCATAGTTTATCATAGGATAACGAATATAGTTCTCCATGCTATGCAATAGGACTTTGTTTCATGCATTTTATATATAAACACTTGTATCTGCTAACAGAAGGGTCCCTATATCTTTTTGAATTATAGTTTTATCTGGATATATGCCCAGGGTGGGGTTACTGGATCATATAGTTATCTATTTTTGGTTTTCTGAGGAATCTCCATACTGTTTTTTTACTGTGGCTACACCAACTTACAAAGAATAACTTCTTGACCTAATCTTTTCATAGTTACTATTTCTCTTTAATTCGAATCTCTCTTTTATCTTAAGGTTCATGGAAGGTTTCTGTTCTAAAATAAGCATGAAAAAAAATTCATTCCTCTTAAATAGACTGTTATATCGCTGCTTTTTCCTACGGGCTAGGAAATTCTTGAAAAATAATCTACGCTTTTTTCTTCTAGAAACATTCCACTTCAGTTCCTCATATTACCATAATCTGACTGGTGGCTTTTTCTCTTTGTGAAACTCCATTTCAGAGGCAGCAGGATTCTCCTAACTGCATTCAGTGTTTCTTCTGTGGCATTTTGATTTACCCTTTCACCCTGGCTTTGCTACTCCAGATTCTCCAGATATGCTTTCTTCTATGTCTGTACTTCCTGAGTGTCCTCTGAAGTTGCTCCATTCCTAACTTTAAACGGTGTGTTCCCACATAACATATTGAATTAGCATAGGAATTCTGATTATAGAAAAAAAAAAAAACACACCTGAGACTCCTGCATTATAATCCCTAAATTCCCATCTCTAACTGGCACCATATTTCTGAGCTCTAGAGTCCATATATCTAGCACATTCCAGATCCCCCCCTTTTTTAACCTTAATTCCTTTTGTTAGAAGCCATGTCTTTGAGAACAGGCATAGAGAGTTTTGCTGGGGAACTCAATGTATTAATATTAAGTAATTCTAACCAAACCTGTTTTGGGATCTTAACTCTACAAATGTTCTTGTTTATGATTTACTGCTACTAATTAGTGTTTCCTATTGTAATCTTTCAGTGTGCTTGGGCTTTTCTATCACTTCAAACATCCCTGTTTCCTGTTCACAGTATTAGTCCTCGTTCCTCTATTTATCTTCCCAGTTCTTGACTCGTTTCTAATGACCAGCTATCTGCACAGTTGTACTCTGGATTCTGATGAGCGATGTGTCTGGTATTCACTCCACATACTCAGTAGATACTTGTGTTATGAGTGAACATTCCTTGGTAAATTCTAGTACATGATGATTTCAAGAGACAGAATTCAAGGTGCCCTGGATTTCAGTCAGGCTTCCCTGGTGGCTCAGAGGTTAAAGCGCCTGCCTTCGATGCAGGAGACCCGGGTTCGTTCCCTGGGTCGGGAAGATTCCCTGGAGAAGGAAATGGCAATCCACTCCAGTATTCTTGCCTGGAGAATCCCATGGACAGAGAAGCCTAGTAGGTTACAGTCCACGGGGTTGCAAAGAGTCGGACACGACTGAGTGACTTCACCTGGATTTCAGTCAATTTCTAGCTTCAATTACTGATTGATATCTATGCAGTTGCATTCACATAATCTCTTAAAATTAAGGACATTTGGATGTAGTAAGACAGAGGAGTCAATTAAAGATTTTTAAAAAAAAAATCAAGATGGGTGTCCTATCAAGGTTTGTTTCTCATCAGTTTGCACTCCGTTCTCTTCCTGGTAACTTAAGCCCACCTGACTTCATTTCTCAGGATCAAAAATTGCTGTCAATAAATTATTTTATTTTTTAAAATAAATTACATATCTTATTGTGTTATGTATCCAGAAGTCTCTGCATTTATTAGTACAACAAAAAGTTGTTATTATTTAACTTTTAGTAGTGTAAGTCACTCAGGGGTGTCAGACTCTTTGTGACCCCATGGACTGTAGCCCACCAGGTTCCTCTGTCTATGGGATTCTTTAGTTAAGAATACTGGAGTGGATTGCCATTCCCTTCTCCAGAGTATCTTCCCAACCCAGGGATCGAACTTGGATCTCCTGCCTTACAGGCAGATTCTTTACTATGTGAGCTACAGGGAAGTCCCAATTTAACTTTTACGAAGTCCTAATTTAAACTTTATAATTTAAATTTTATTCTGTCAGATATGGTCTTATACTTAATCCTCAAGGCAAAACTGTGCAATTAGCAGTGTCATTATGTTAATATACAAAGATAAAGCTAAGAAATATAGAAATTAAGTCACTTGCTTAACTCTTAAGAAGAGTGTATTGAGTGGAGCATCCCGACTTTGAACAACCTACTTTTTCTGAATTTGGAGTCTGTAATCAAACAGTGGTAACTGTAACACTTAGATTGATTCACATTAAGAAAATAAAGTTATAAATTGTGTTGTGTGTGTGTGCTAAGTCACTTCAGTCATGCCCAACTCTTTGCAACTATGGACAGTAACCTGCCAGGCTCCTCTGTCCATGGGATTCTCCAGGCAAGAATACTGGAGTGGGTTGCCATGTCCTCCTCAAATTGTATTGCACAGCAGTATTAATAAGCATAATTTCCATCATTTAAAGTGTATCTCCCAGCCAGCTGCCTACCCTCATGAATAGCAATTTATGAGGTCAAGGATGCTACTTTTCCTGCCAATATCCATGTTTCTGGATTTTAACTGTGCGGCTTTGAAAAGCAAAAGCCTCTAGTAATACATCCGAAAGCAGGATCATAAAATGCTGGTATTTGCATTTGAAAGTGTTTTGTCAAACGACCAACAGTCATATTCATTAGGGAATTGTGCTATAATTCCTGAAAGAAAGTCAGAATTCTAATTCTATAAGAAATTGTTTTTTATTTTCTCCACTCAAATCATATTTCGAGAGAGATTTTGTGTTTTGATTTATCTTCTTAACTGAAATCCTGCAGTTGTTAAAGCTTAGTGGGAAAAGGTATGTATGTATGTATGTATGTATGTATGTATGTGTGTATGTGTGTGTATAGGGGGGATTTAAACCAATTCATAATTTCTGTTCTATCCTGCTTTATCATGTTTTAATCTTTTTTTGTGGTCCAGCCACCTCCAAATGCCTCTCTTGAATACTTACTGAAACATTTTTTTTTCCTAGGAAAAGAATTTTCTAATAAAAATATCTCAGGAGTCATCAGTACATTTAAAGTTTAAAAGAAACTAAATGCTTATTTAATTATCTCTGTTTTACTAATATCCCTAAGGCAAATGCAGTTTTAAAAATTATATACACATGGCAACAAAAAATATCCTCAGCTTGCTGCTGTGTCTTACTAAGTGAAAGTGAAAGTTACTCAATTGTGTCTGACACTTTGAGACTCCATGGACTATACTGCACATGGAATTCTCCAGGTAAGAATACTGGAGTGGGTAGTCATTTCCTTCTCCAGGGGATCTTCCTAACCCAGGGATTGAATGCAGGTCTCCAACATTGCAAGTGGATTCTTTACCAACTGAGCCACAAGGGAAGCCCCAAAATACTGGATTGGTTAGCCTATTCTTTCTCCAGGGCATCTTCCTGACCAGGAATCAAACCAGGGTCTCCTGCAGAGCAGGCGGAATCTTTACCAACTAAGCAATCAGGGAAACTCTGTGTCTTGCTAAATCTATAGGAAATTAAGCCATATCAAATATTTTCCCTCTAAAATTTCTTGAGCTGATATTTTAATCATCAAACTAGTTTTAGAAGATACATACAAAGTAATGTTGGGTATAAGCAGTAGCATGATGACAAACAGTTAACCACATATTCACCAGGAAAAAACAAAACTCCTGATTTGTATCATTTGCCAATTTTTATAGTATAAATACTCTACCTATAGGCAATTTCAAGCAAACGACATTGAAGGCAGAGTTGAGAAATGATGTAACCACAGCCAACAAACCAATGGGCCTGACAATCCTGAAGCCTGTGAGCTTCATCAAAACCTCCAGGAGTCTCTAAAATCCCCCTTTCATCAGATGTGAATAAAAGGATGCAGATGAGAACTGTGCTTAAAGCCAGCCTTTAGAGTCAACCTAACTCCACTCTAAAGTATCCTCTGTGCTGTCTTGTATAAACCATCTAACTTTCCTGCAACTCTCTTTGCTCATATGTAAAATGGTAATATTATAAGTTTTAATTTCATTAGTATTCCTGTGATTATTAAATGAAATAGTGTGTTAAAGTGCTTAGAAGAGTTCTTGGCATATAGCTATAATAATGGGCTATTAGGGACTATTTTTCTAGAATTTACAATCTAACTATCAGAATATTTTACACATTGTCATCTAAATCTTTCAGGGTTCATTGAAAACCATCCTGCTTGATAACAATACTCTGAGAGGAGCCAGTTATGGAAGGAAGAGCACTAAGAAAGATGCCATACCTTGCTTACTAGTCCCAATTTTGCCAAAGTCTAGGTTTGTGGGCTTTGGCAAATCAGTTTACTTCAGAGCTTTGGTTCTTTCATTAGTAAAATACAGAAAGTAATGATCACCCTGCCAACTACACAAGACTGTGGTGAGACTACTATAAGTTAATGAAACTATGAACTCTCCTTGGAAGATGGTACATACGCGGGGTGTTATTATTAATCCAGTTTAAAATTCATGATGCCATTGAGGCATTAAAATAAAAGAGTGAGAAGTGTTGTGTCATTCGAGTAAACATTTGGAAGTAATGTATTGTTAAGAGCTAGGATGTTTTGTTGTATTGTAAAGATGAAAAAACCCCACATTTGTATCCTGAAGCAGTGAAGCATTTTTTTCTTTCCACAAAAGAGCAAGTTTCAAATGAAAAGGAACTATACTTTGAAATATAACATATGTTTAAACGAATTAAGGATTCTGGGGAACTAAGTTTAAAATATCTATGAAATCATAATTTTCTAGGAAAGGAAATATAAAGGAAAAATTAATAAATAAAGCACAAAATATTCTGTCAAATTGGATAATAGTATGGCATTACAAGATGAATACTGT